>CAJNOP010000911.1:32686-45422 GCA_905250075.1 Rotaria sp. Silwood1 | reverse complement strand
TAGAATAAGGGATTAGATTAAGGGGATAGAAAAAGGGATAAATTAAGGAACAGGGTAAGGGGTTAGATTAAGGGATTAGAATAAGGGGTTAGAATAAAGGAATGGATATAGATTGAGGACTTAGATTAGGGGTTAGAATAATGCGACAGATATAGACTAGTGAGTGGTTTTGTGATTAGCTTTCGGACAGCTATAGAAGTTTTTTGAAGTCTTGGAAACCTGCACTGTGTTTCCGAGATCTTGAGGTTTTTGGTTGCTTTTGAGGGTTTCCGAGCTCTCGGAAACCCTTTCCCGGAAACCTATAAAGGGTTTCATATAGTGACAAATCCGGGAACCTTCTATAGGTTTCCAAGAAAACGGATTTTTTTTAGAGTGTAGGTCATCCCCATCTTCAAAAATTTCAGTTTTTTGCTTAAAGATATACAAACCTTGTTAAGCCCACCTCCCTCAAAATTCGATCTCAGCTCCAGAACATTGAAATAGCATGAAACTTTGAAGATATGTTGGGGGTGTAAAGGTATGTCTATGATAAAATTTTCAGCTTCCTGTCCTGATGTCTGAGGTAGATACGAACCAAACAAGGGTCCAAAAATAGCTTATCGTGTCTCCGAAAATTCTCCATGGATGTTCAATCAATATGGTTGATTTTTTTCTCATATGAAACAGCATGTCAGGATGCAGTGCCTATGAGGGCCCTTTTCCAAAATTCTTATCTTTATGAAGAATAAAAGGCTTCACAAATTCAATCACTCAAAGACCCCTCAAAAAAATGGCGCTCATATAATAAAATTACTTATCAATATAAAAATAGCAAAGCTTTATCAAAAAAGGGCTCTCATAAGCACTGCAGTTTTTGATGCTCTTTCAAACAAAAAAAATATCTGACTATTATATCGCATTATAGTTGACTTTTGGTGGGGATGCATCGTTCGACTAGAACTTTGAGAAAAAAAGAAAACAAAGGACGGGGGCGCATAACAAGCCAAATCGGCTCACTCTGAAATTTCAGTTAAAAAGTAGTCAGACCTAGGTAAAAAAATGCGCCCAATTGTTTAAAGACAACTCGAAGGGAAATATATTGAGTCCTTCAGCGGAATAGGTCACTAAACAACTTTTATCAATAGTCTTCTATCCAGATTCTGCCAAAGGATAACAAAATGACTGTAATTGCTATCGTCGAATATATTTTTGACCTCCTATCCATATTATGAGAAAGAGGACTTTAAATTGCACATGCTCTCATAAGCGTACTAAAAGTATCACAGATAAGCGTAACTTTTCCGGAGACCGCTTTTCGCTTTAAACGGTCTATAATCGATAAAAAGCGATGCTCATCCATGTTTTGACGAATCGTGTTCTCTTATTGTTCATTTAAAACACTTTCGTTAATATACCAATCGATAGAGCTTGAAGAGCTCTACGGAATGCGAGTGTATAAGAGAAAGAGAATGTGGTTTGGGCATTCTGAGAAATCTAATAACTGCACATATGGAGATAAATGTTTGCTGTAGAACTGAGAATTCAGTGAGGAAAATTTTTTTTTGAATTGTTGTAATCTCAAATGCAAAGAAGAATTGTCGATTTTTTTAGGATATTTTATAATGAAATGCAAGCACTCTGTAGAATAACTGTTGTAGTTCATTGATTGGTGTGATTCCTGCTTTTGAGGAAGTGGTTGAATGAAAAATGTTTTTTTGTATGGATGTATTCACTTAGTAACCTCTTCCCTGGTGATGGACGTCCGGAATTTATAGAATAGGAAAAAATATATACTTGTTGCGTTATGGCAATATTTGACCACTTGTGTGTTTCGATTGTTTATATGTCGTTTTAGGGAAAATAATGATGAAATTCGAGAGCAATTAAGAGATTCATTCATTATATTCTTTCGATCGTATCTACCATGCCTCACGTGTACTGTGTTTCGTGTAAAGCACAATTGGATAATTGTCGGCGTCATCCAATAAATAGTCCTTTGCTAAAATTATTTACATGTGCTCGTTTGGGTGTATTAGTATTGGAAGAAGACCGTATTTGTGTGAAGCGTCGTTCGGCCTTTGATTCCCATGTAAAAAAAATACCGAAAAAATCAGATTAAAATTGATTACTTTTTGATTAAAAATTGATTAAAATCATACACCTTTTCATCGATAATTGATCGGTTAATAATCGATTTAAAATCACATGCAATCGATTATAATCAATAAAACATTGATCTCCCACTGCTAATCAATTAAAATTGATTAAGTTTGATTAATAATCCATTCTAAATTGATTTCTAACCGATTAAAAGGTGTATGATTTTAATCGATTAGAAATCAATTAACAATCGATTCAAATTCACTCGGAATCGATTAAAATCTACTAAACATCTTATACCCATTCCTAACCTCCTTATATCTATCTATTCCTAACCCTATACTTATTTCTAACCCTATACCTATGCCTAGCCCTTATATCTATCTATTTCTAATCACTATACATATTCCTAACCCTATATCTATTCCTTACCCCTATACCTAACCCTTATACCTATTTCTAACCCCTATACCTAAACCTATTCCTAGCCCCTATACCTATGCCTAACCCTTATATCTATCTATTTCTAACCCCTATACCTAAACCTATTCCTAGCCCCTATACCTATGCCTAACCCTTATATCTATCTATTTCTAACCCCTATACCTATTCCTAACGCTATACCTATTTCTAACCCTATACCTATTTCTAACCCCTATACTTATTTTTAATCCTTATACCTATTCCAAACCCGTATATCTATGTCTAACCCGATACCTATTCCTAACCCTTATATTTATTTCTAACCCTTATACCTATTTCTAACCCTATACCTATTTCTAACCCCTATACTTAACATGCGATGCAAAAGTCTTGGAAAAAATGTCAACCTATGCTAGAGCATATTGCCAACTTCTAAATTCATCAAATTTTTTTTTTGTTGGAAAGAGCAAAGTCTGCACTGCAAGTTTTGTACCAGAGTTGTTTTTCGTGAACGAATCTACGAAATAAAAAAAGCTAAAAGTTAAACATCCCTAAAAAAGTTCTTGCAACTTCACCTTCGGGTAATATCATTTTTTTATATTAAAAGCAAAATGAAAACGCACATGTAATAATGAATTTGTAGTACAAGGAGTGCTCTTTGTAATGCATATTCAAAGTTAAATTTCACCTTAATTTCTTTAGAAAAATATATCGCTTTCTGGATGACAATGTATAATTTAGTCTTTGTTATTACCCGACCATGTTGCAACAATAAATAACGTTTTTTGAATTCTTTGTTTTTACTAAGTTTCTAGGTTCTGACGCATTGAAATAGATAACATAAAGATATAAGTTCACATACGGTTTCTCGAAAGTGTAGTTGATCTGCTTCCAAACAGATCATTCTAGCAAAAGATTCCATTTTTACAAAACTATTATTTTAGTCAAAGATTCAAGAGCTAATATTAAAAATTTTTACCGAAGCTGCTATCGATATAACTTTCGATGTGACACACATTAGTATATTTTTTGTTAAAATTCGATCCACGTAGCTCAATATAGTTAAGAACTAGAAACTTTTCTAATTGCAAAGACGTTGCAAGGATTTTTTTTTAGGGGTGTTTAACTTTTAGCTTTTTTTATTTCGTAGATTCGTTCACGAAAAACAACTCTGGTACAAAACTTGCAGTTCAGACTTTGCTCTTTTCAACAAAAAAAAAATTTGATGGATTTAGAAGTTGGCAATATGCTCTAGCATAGGTTGACATTTTTTCCAAGACTTTTGTATCGCATGTTATTTTTAATCCTTATACCTATTCCTAACCCCTATATCTATGTCTAACCCTTTACCTATTTCTAACCCCTATGCTTATTTTTAATCCTTATACGTATTCCTAACCTCTATATCTATGTCTAACCCTATACCTATTCCTAACCCCTATATCTATTTCTAAACCCTATACCTATGCATAACCCTTATATCTATCTATTTCTAACCCCCTATACCTATTTCTAACCCTATACCTATTTCTAACCCCTATACTTATTTCTAATACTCATATCTATTCCCAACTCCTATATCTATTTCTAACTCCCTATACCTATTCCTAACCATTATACCAATTCTTAACCCCTATATCTATTCCTAAACCTATACCTATTTCTAATCCTATACTTATTCTTAACCCGTATATGTATTCCTAACCCCTATAGGGCGTGACCAGCTAACTCTGCTAGCGGAGTGAAATTCCATAACGTTTTTCTCTCATTTTATTTTTTCAATAAATGTCCGACTCAAGCACGTGCAGAGCCGCGAGACGTCTTAAGCTGGAGTTAAAAGTCTTGTGCGCATTTGTGATATCTCCAAGTCATATACCGTTTGTGGTTCTGAAGATATGACTAGCAAATTGAGTGCTATATTTAAGAAATTAATTTTTGAGAATTCAAAAGCATCACTCAGTTTGCTGGTTATATCTTCGGCACGACAAATGGTATAACGATGGGATATATTATCAAATGTGCATAATACTTTCCCCCAAGTTTAAGACGTCTTGCGGCTCTATACGTGCTTGGGTCTGATATTTATGAAGAAACAAAATGAGAGAAACATGTTATCGAATTTCCCTCCGGTAGCAGAGTTAGCTGGCCACGCCCTATACCTATTCCTAATCCCTTATATCTATATATGGGAATGTGTCAACTCGTCACGTTTTTTCTTGTCTGGTTTTCGTAAGGAATTGACAGTACGAAAGCCCGTGACAGAGCTTTCGTAACGACAAAATCAGGGCTTTCGTAACAAAGTTTACAGGGTGATCGTAATTGGTGTTTTAATATGTACCATTACAGAGCTTTTGTAACGAAAAGCATGTAATTTCTGCAAACTCAGTTCAGCTATTACCCTCATCCTCATTACGAAATCCCTGTTGCTTCGTTTCGAAAGCTCTGCAACTGTTACGAACTCCCTGTATTAATCGTTACGATCGCCCTGTAAATTTCGTTACGACATCCCTGTACTTTTGGATATTCCTGTTTTTGGTGTTACGAAAAGTCTGATTTTTGCTGTTTGTTCAACTCGTCACGTGACGAGTTGAGACGTTCTCCTATATATTTGCTATCCTGATATGTATGACTAATTCCTTACAAGTGTCTATTTCTAGCTCCTATTCCTAATCCTCTTGTATCTATGTATTTCTAACGCCTATATCTATGGCTAGCGTCTTATAAGTGTTTTTTTTGTAACTCCTTATACCTATCTCTAACCCCTGATATTTATCTACTTGTAATTCCCCATACTACTCTGACCCACTTTATATATATCTGTTTCTAAACTTTTTTCCCGCAACCCTCTATATCTAACCTGTCAATGGATATGCCTAATCGCCTATACTTGTATATCTATGAGCTTTTGTCTCTGTGTATTCCTTATATTTACATTTAGACTCGTTTGTCGAAACATATGCTCGTATGGTCTACTACTAACCCGTACGTTTGTCTCTGCCATCTACGTTAAAGTGAAAATGAACAAATGTCGCATTCTTTTGAACTTGGATGAAAACGAACGTTAGAAAGAGACACGAAAATAAATATGTTAAGGATATAAATCCAGATAGGACATTCATCATATGATACTAATGGAGATCAGCAATTTGCGATGTCGATGCTTTCAACTAATAGGCATTGAAAAGCTATAGCAAAAGCCGGATATATATTGATTCTTGAAAACGAAATATAGAAAACTGTTGATCGAGCAGATAGTATGTTTCTTTTGATAAGATGTTAAAATTTTAAAGGTTCAGCGAGGAAATTTTGATTGTCGCATAAGTGAAGCGTTCTATATTACCTGTAGAAGGAGCTTTGTGTAGAAAACTAGCTGGTTAATGTATGGTAAAGTTCCACCAAAACTCAAAGAATTTGTTCGACGCCTTTTTTGCGGTGTAATACTTGTACGCATCCAGCGAGTACGGCTTGTCAGCATGAGTATTCAGATTGCTGACGCAACCCCTAAAGAGATGTTGTATGTATCGATACTTTCCGATTACTTTAACGAGTACTCATATGCATTTTTCTTTGCGGATTTACACACTAGGGAAAGCATGAGTACTCAATGTGGCACTGATGCTCATTTCTTCGCAGAATATTTAGCAAAACATTTATCCATTAGAATGTAAAAAAGTAGATTAGAGTTATAAACTAAAAAAACAATAATTTACTCAAATCAAACGTAGAGAAAATGTGCTTGAATTACTTATCTATTTTTCCTGGATTCTTTTCTGATTAGCTATTCATAGTATTTTAATTAATGTTGACTTTATGAAAACATAAAATGACCTTTCATTTTCAGTTATTTTTTTCCTGTACAGTAAGGTTGAATATTTGTTTAAACGTATAAATGAAAACTCGTTCTAATTTCATTTCCGAGATTTAGATAAAACTTCCTTCTACATTCAATTGCAGTTTCCAGTTTACCTGTGAAAAGCAATGAAACAAATGTTGACTAAGAAGTTTTGTAACAACTCGATTGCGATTTTTAATTATGAAGCCACGCGTATTTTATTATCGAAGAATAATTAAACTTTTTTCCTCATTTTTTTTTTGTAAAATACTGCATTAAAGTAGTTATTAGTCTAAAAATATATGGGAGTTGCCGGTCAGCCTGATATCCGAATTCCTTTTTTGTACGTGCAGTTTCTATAATATATCAGAAAAATACGATTTTTTTTTGCCGGTTATAGGCCTCGTATAATGCTGATGATCTGTCAGGGATAAGGAGGTCTATAACTTGTTGAAAACCAAGATAATCAAGTCTTCACAAAACATGTTCGTAAATAACAAAAAGGTTTTTTGAAGACACTTGATTATTTTGATTTCCAACAAGTTATAGACCTCCTTATCCCTGACAGATCATCAGCATTGTACGAGGACTATAACCGGTAAAAAAAAATCATATTTTTCTGATATATTATAGAAGCTTCACGTACAAAAAAAGAATTGGAGTATCAGGTTGACTAGCCACTGCCATATACTTTTTTCTGTTATAATCACAACTGCGTTTTGGCATCATCACACTGCTTCATTCCGCTGAATAATTTATTTTTCATTCCTTTTCACTTGTATTCTACTTCTCTCATAACGTGTTTTAATTTATCTACTCATGTAGACAACGATAAAGAAAATTTACATCTTTAGAAAATAAAGAACCTAATCGATTGTGGTGGATTATAATTAGTATTAGTTGATTTTAGACGATTCTTATGTTAATAATTGTAATCGATTTGAAAACTTAATCGTTTTTTTAGATTATAATCAGCATCGGATGATTTTAGACGATTCTTACTTTAATGATTACAATCGATTTGAAAACTTGATTGATTTTGTTAGATTATAATCAGTTTCGTTAGATTTTAGATGATTCTGAGATTCATCATTATAATCGATTCGAATACTTAATCGATTTTAGTAGATTATAATCCTTGATAGTTGGTTTAGACGATCAAAAAATCATCAAATACTGATTAAAATTGATTATCCCTAAAAATGGACTCTAATTGATTAATAAAAAATCGTAGCAAACAGATTATAGTTGGTTATAATCGATTTTATTCGATTCCAATGGAAAAAATTGATCATAATCGATGAAAAACCTTTGATTCTGAATCAATTATGCAAGAAAATCGATTATAATCTTCAATTTAATCGAAAAAAAATCAAAATTTCTGGGTTTTCATTGATTAATTATCCTTGAAACCGATGAAAATCATGTATTTGTTGATTTTTCTGTTAAATTTTTTTACATGGGTCTAGAGACACTTCTTAGGTCTCTGTAAGGCTCAAAGTCTTCTGCGGCAGTAAAGCGTACTTCTGCTATAGGTGAGAAACGCATTCACGAGGGAATATTTTGGATTGTCCAGCCTCTTTTCGATTTCGGACTCTAGGCATTATTTAGACCCCATTGAGGTATGAAAAAACCCCAAAAAGATAATTGCCTTAGATCTTCTGTCGAGACTTCTAGAGGCATTTTACTGCAATTTTAGCCTATGGCATGGTATATATCAACAAACCGAACTGCAACATTTCGAGTTGAGATTATGTCCACAAGCAGATCTATTTGTGAATAAAAGGTGTTTAAAACATGAGCTGAAAAACTTGTTTCCTTGCTGAGATATTAAAATCCCGAAAAACAGAAAGCTCTAGCATTTTTGGTGGGATATGAGTGATTTTTGGACTTTGATATCTCAGAAAGAAAACATTTTTTTGAGCTGAAATTTTCAGGACATTTTATTCGCAAATAGATCTGTTTGTGGACATAATCTCAACTCGAAATGCTGTAGTTCAGTTTGTTGGTATATACCATGCCATAGGCTAGAATTGCAGTAAAATGCCTAGAAGCCACGACAGAAGATCTAATGCAATTATCTTTTTGGGGTTTTTTTATACCTCAATTGGGTCTACATTATCCACAAATTACGAACTCAAAGGCTATTAGACAGTTCAAAACGTTTCCTCAATATGCACGAGTTACCATGGCTAAAGTTAATCATAGGCAGAAACGTCGGAAATGAAACAAAAATTAGGGATTTTTGGAGAACTTTGTCGCTAGAGAAGCAAACCAAAGATCAAAATCAGGTTTGAATTCCATCCAGTCGCTATATGATGCTTGTATATTGAAATTATTGCTCAACTATATGAACTGAACGCAAGGGGGGAAAAGCGGATCCTGGATCCTCGGATCCTGGTGGATCCTGTGAATTCTGGTGGATCCTGGTGGATCCTACTGGATCCTGGTGGATCCTAATGGATCCTGATGGATCCTGGTGGATCCTGATGGATCCTAATGGATCCTAGTGGATCCTAGTGGATCCTGACGGAACCTGATGAATTGTAGAATAAATTATTTCAAGCGTACAGAAACGAGGATGGAAAAGTTGATCTTAATGTATATGAGAATTCTTTAAGGTCCAACTAAATTAAGTGAGAAAAGGGAATAGCGACTTCAGAATTTGTAACTAAGTAAAGAGAAAAAAAGATCCAGGATACCGAGATGATTATGTCTTGGTAAATTTTGGCATATCATCATGGATTCTGCGTATTTTTTGGATCTATCAAGATTTACGCTTCCTCGATCGGTTTGATATTATTGTAATACATGATGATTTCTATTGCATTCTAGTTATCTCTGATAAATTGTAATGGATTGTGTTGAATTATAGCCAATGGCGATAATCTGTGACTGCTTTTGGTACACTTCTAGAAATATATTCTAAAATCTCTTAGGACTCTAGAATCTGCTTTTCTCCGTCAAACTAAGGATGTCAGAACTTAGAGCAACCCTCTACTTTATTCTTAATCCTGTTTTTCCTTGAGAAAGTGTGAAAGAACATTTCGGGCTCCTGAATCTGAAGATTCATGTGATATTTTATTCAGGATTCCGTTTCCAATTTTAATAATACTGGTTTGCAGGATATTTCATTGTGAAAAAAATATTCTTCTCAGGATCTTTTCAAGTTCCCACTCAGATTTCTTTATTATTTTAACATGATGGACCATACTAGGATTCACTCTTTATCTTACTCAAAACTTGATAGGGATTACAGAAAGAGTATCGCTTAGATTCTATTATAGTTTTAACAGGATTCGTTTGGGATCTCTGTGTCATGGTCCTCTCCTGGCTTACAGTTAAATAAGGCAAAGATCCTACAAGGAATTAATAGAAGAGCAATGAAAATCCTCAGGTAGTGGATTTTTCTAAGATTCAATCACGATTATATCTAATTTTCTTAAGCATTTTTCTTACGAATATGTTTTCTGAACATTTCCAGGGTTGTCTTAGGATCTCTTCAAGGACAAGCATTTCGGATCCTTCCTAGAGAAGGTCAAAGATGGCGAGGATCTTTCTGAAAGCATATCAAGGTTAGACGAAGATCTTTACCATTTTCATTTAGAGTCTACTAAAGCTTGATCTTGAGGATTGTAACAAGATCTATGACTGATCTGGTTCAGAATTTTGAATAAAATTATGAAATGTTTCGACCAAAATCCTTAACAGTTCCTATTTAAGATTCTTCGAATATTTTTGAATCTTTGAATCTCAAAAACTCAAATTGTGCTTGTTAAATAAACTTTTAACAGTAACTATACTAAAATGACAATGAAGAATTTGCAATGTGTTTTGTTCCGGTTCTGACAGGAATGTAGAAGATCAAGAAGGTACCTGAATTTCATTCTAATATTCCTTTGTTTCTATGTGTCAGTGAATGGAAGAATTCTTACAGAATTTTTGAAGATTTCTCGTCAAAGATTTTTAATATGTATCTTCAATATTGCATGACATTTACAGCATGGAACTCAGTTATTTTTTGAATTTTATTTTCATATAAAACTTGCAAACTCATTAAAATGGAGATTTTAATATCAGTTACCTGTTGCACTAACTTTTTCTTAAAAAAGCTTTTAGTAAAGGATGAGTACTTCAATAAAACTTGTACTGGATTTTATTTATTCGAGCTAATCAGAAAAATACCTTTTTATTCAAATTGAAATCAACCAGTCATAGTAGAATTTTATGATAAGTAATCAATAGATTAAGTTTATATTGAATTTTTGTTCAAATAACTTATGTTTGCATAAAGTTCAAATACAAGTTAATAGTTCAGAGGGAATTCGAGATACAGAAGGTTTGAGTTAAATTAAATAGCATGGTACAGTCTACTGCGATGAACTAATCAGTTTTTTAACTGAACATATAGAAATCAATAATGTGCGTTCATATCTCTTTTCTGCTTAGAGAATCCTGCAAAAATTTTGACAATACATCGGATATCATCCTTACAGAATCGAAGTGGAGTTCTGCGAGGTGCAATCAGAAAATATTTTCCAATTAGAAGCCATTGAAATTCTGAGAAGAGCTTGACATAAAGTCAATACAAAATGACTCAGAATTTCTCTAAGATTTTGTTCTAATCATAACAGAATCGTGTTTATTTCGTGCCTACACGTTTTTCTGAGGATTTGACCCTCTATTAACATATTTCCTGTTTTAATTGCATTGGTAAACTGCTCAGGATACTGATAGAATCCTGTTATAAACCTTGTTGAGGTCTTGAAATTCCGTGGCTACACGGCTTTCTCAAGATTTAGCAGCTTCTTCGACGATATATGATTTGGAAATAGCAATAAACTGCTACGATCTTGATTGAATCTCAATTAAAATTCTGTCGGCATCTTAAAATTTTATGGGAACACACTTTTTTCCGTTTTTCGCATTTTTCCCGGAAAAAATGGTGAACCTGTGCAGCGCCGTTGCTGCCTATGTCAGAAATCTAGCTCAAAAAGACTTGAGCTTTTCTCTAGCAAAAATTCAACACTATCTAGTACAATCTTTTGAAATTCAGAAGAATTCAGCAGAAATTAACAAGCATCATAATAATCTGAAACCAATCAGGAACACCTAAATCTTGATGGATCTTATTCTATCGTATAAACCGCAGAACTCATTCAGATACTCAAAAATTCATCGGGGCCCACCAGGCTCTCAATCTCCGAGATTTCTTTTTTCTTTGTTTTCAAAAATTCTAGGGTCAATTCTTCGTCTGTTTACTTTGTTTCCATGTATTCTATTGGCTTCGGATGGAGTCCAATAGATCGTAGGATGTCTCAAGGTCCGTTTTTCCTTTGCAAAGTAGACTAGTCATAGTTGTATAAATAGCACATGGTGCTCCCATTGATTCATCCAGAACATATTTTGAATTATGCATCCCTATTTTATGAATCTGGTTGATTTTCTTGCTTTTGTGGCTATTCAGAACAGTAATCTATCTTCATAAATGATAATGAGTTCTAATGGATTCTGGTGGATCCTAATGGATCCTAATGAATCCTAATGGATCCTAATGGACCCTAATGGATCCTACTGGATCCTGATGGATCCTAGTGGATCCTGGTGGATCCTAATGGATCCCAGGATCTACCAGGATCCGCTTTTTCCCCCTTGACTGAACGTGTTACCAAAAATCAAGTTTTCGTAACAGCATTATGTTCATGTACCTCAAGATGCAATATTTTTGAGAAAACAAAGTAGTGCATCGGAATCATCTTAAAAAGTTAGTAATGGTGCACTAGCTTGTTCCCTGGTGTTCTGTAAGCGGCTCACCGAAACTTTAAAATAAGGTTTGTTTCGTGACGCTGTTACAGCAAAATGGATCAAGTTTTATTTCGAGAATATTTCAATATGAAGGAAAGGACCGAAGTTTGTTATTTTGCCAAAAGAAAGACCGTACTTGATAGTTCACAAAATATTTGAAAGCAAGGGTTCGAAGCTAAACATCTAGGTGCACGGTTAGTTTCAAAGTAAGATAGAAAAAACTATAAGAGACGATACGGTAGTTATAGCTTAAAATATACATTTTCAAAGATTCACAGAAATAGTTTTTCGAATAAAAACATATTTTCCTACACTTTCAAGTGTGCTCTACAGCATTCCATAAAAGCAGAGATGGAACCGGTCCAATTTTTTTCAGATCGGTACCGGTACCGGTCCGAAACTTTTAGATCGGACCGGACCGGACCGGACCGGCCGCTATATCGGTTTGACTGGTCTACACCGGCCTGATCGATCCAAGCTGAGCTACCGGTCTAAACTGATCTACCGATCTACACCTGGCTGACCGGTCCAAACCGATCAACCGGTCCAAACCGGTCTAAACCGGTCTACCGGTCTAAACCGGTCTACCGGTCTAAA
>CAJNOP010000911.1:0-26759 GCA_905250075.1 Rotaria sp. Silwood1 | reverse complement strand
CAGACTTAAGTTCTCTTACAAGTTTATGTCTATACCCATATCTCCATATCATTATAACTACTGTCCATTTAAAAAAAAAAGGCGGGTGGGTATTTTTCGAATAACATTTAATAGGAACAAGATAGAGAGCTGCGAGTTTCGCCGTTGGAAAGAGGCTTATCCAGTGCATCGATTCATATTAAATTGTTGAGATTTATTTCTTGAATAACTAGTGATACATGGTCGTCTTGAAAGAATAGAGTGTTGTTCATGAAGCTAGAATGAGTTTAGAACTTTGAGGGAGAATCAGAATCGCCAGCTAACGGGCTGCAAATCTACGAAAGGCCGAAATTTCTATCTCAATTCATTCAAAAGTTATGAGGCAAACACTAGCAGCATCTAACTGACTTTTTTGTTAATTTTATCTTGAACAAAATATCTTTAAATCATTAGTACTGATGTTTTCGACCATGTCGAATCAATTAGCAATACTTATTTTGCTATAAAAGAACTCTTTTCTTATTAAAATATTACAACTAGCGATTGAACGATTTTGCTTTCATATGCTATTACACTGTTATCTTGGAATACATACATCATATATAAAACATTTGTTATCACAAGTATCATATCTTAGATTTCATACTTTTAATGATGACTAGATAAAGAAAAAAAGAACAGCATCACATAATGTCAATCGGCCGTCTCTTCTGTCACGGAGGGTGTGGGTGTGAGTGTGGGTGGATGTGGGTGTGGGTGGATGTGGGTGTGGGTGTGTGTGTGCATGTAGGTGTTGATATTCTCTTCTTCAAGACCCACACCCACACCCACATTCACCCACACGCACACCCGTATGAGTAGTTCTCAAAAATATAACTGATCACAGGGTCCAGTTACAGGGAAAATGAATGGTCTACAGAGCCAGTTCTCGTAGAAGAAGCTTACCGGATCTAGTTCTCAGAAGCATTGGTCACTGGATTTAGTTACCGGATAAGGAACTGGTTTAAGAGCTCTACTCTGAAAGAAAGGACTGATACAAAGAATTTTGCATTTTCTCTGGTTCAGGCACCACACTTGTAGCAGCAGAAGTACAGTAGGCATTGAACTTTCTTGAAAACTGAAAATAATCAACCAAAATGCGATGATTTACTTTAAGCCAAAACATTTCTTTTTCATTGAAAAGGAAACTAAAAGTAAAATTCGTTATGATGGCAGTAAAATGGTATCGAGTGAAATATTTCTTTGTACGAAAGGTAAATAAAGAATTTCTCACCATGTTAGAGAAGTGTCGTAGAACGTGACCTGTGAGAAGACACAAAGCAAAGACATGAACAATATGCAGAACTGAAAACTGACTCTTGAACGAATGTTCTTAAAGTTCTATTTTATAGAATCCAGAACTGTAAGAATCATGGTACCTCATGTGAATCAAAATAATCTTGCATTGAAAATTTGAAATTCAACATCAATAATGTGTTTTTATCGCGAGTGTAAATATTCAATAATTCATTCATAGTTACAAGCGGCTAGACTGTGAGAATCTATCGAACTGTGAACTTTTTCAGTTTTGTTCGTTTTTGCTAAAAAATAGTACTCTTTGCTATAGCCCATAATCAATCTGATATTCATACTTAGCAAAAAGAGATACACTGTAATTTTTTTTTAAATTCTATTTTGAAGAAAATCGATGTTGAGTAAGCTAAAGGATTTTATAAGTCTTATGATTTATTCATCGAATTTCGAATATTTTGAAAATGCTGGATTTTCTAATTCTAAGAATTTCGGTTTTATTTCCTATGTTAAATCGAAGCTAGAATATCATTTGCTTATTTTCAAAAAGCTGGAAATTCATTGTTGAATTCATATGGACATTCTTTGAATATCCTTCCAGAATTCATATAGGCATTCCCTTTTTTTACAGTGTATGACAGCTGTATCAGTATGTTAGTGATTCGCATTTTCATATCACCCCCACATTTTCGGTGAAGTCATTACTTCAATACCCTTCGACAGTGTGAAATCATGGTATTTTTAATTCAAAAACAGAAGAACACAATATATGTCTGCTAGAAAGCACCTACAGGTGTCATTAATCGATTGCATTCGTTTGAATCATGTATAAGTACACTAAAAAAATGGGCACCAAGCTGTACCATTTTACCACGAGAATCGAAACACTAAAAAAGTTTCGTAACAATCCAAAACATCTTCAAAATGATTATCCATCTACTAGAAAAATTTTCCAAGCTTCCCAGATTTGCTAAAAAAATCCTTAAAAGGGTTTCGATTTGGCTGCAAATTCACTGCTAAGTTCATTTTATTCGTTATTATTTTGGGAGGGTCGATAATCGCAATGCCAAGCGACGATACAGCGGCACTAGAATCAGAAGAAGCAGCAATGGTACCCAAGCAACCGCAAAAAACAAGTTATCTTTCGGGTGCTCGTGTATATTTGTCCGGTCCAATGGGTTTCGTAATCTCTCGTTCCGCCGAAAAGGATACTGGTTGGCGAAATCGAGTGTGCCAGTTCCTGCGAGAGATGGAAGTAACAATCTTCGATCCATGGCATAAACCGCCAGTACGCGGTTTTCAAGATTATGGAGTCGAAGATGTGAATGCGATAAAGCTGAAGTGGTCATTTGAAGACAGTATCGAAGGGGACAAAGCTCGTGCTGAATGTGCCTCCCTCTTCTCGACAACTGTGCGCCTCGATCTACGTCTGGTTGATACAAGCGATTTTATGATCGCTTGCTGTCCAACAAACATTTATAGCGTTGGCACTGTGCATGAAATCATTCGAGCACGCGAGCAATCCAAGCCAGTTCTCATTGTCTGCCCCCATATTGACTATCCATCTCTCGATCTCTTGCGAACACATCTGCAGGAAAATGACGACCCAGAGGGAAGTGAGCTTTCGGCAAAACTAGTAGGGGAAGCATGCATCAAGCCGAATCCGCAGGGAATTCCTAGCTCCTGGTACATGCCTTTAATTGATCCCGGCATGTTTTTCGATGGATTTGGATTTGCTGAATACCGGAACAAATTCGGATGGACAAAAGACACAATGGATGATTTAGAAGAAAGGTATCCACCGAAAAAGCCCCTACTTCCCTATATCGAAAAACTTGCTCAGTCCAGCCCGAAACGGTGGGACGATAAACTGCAAAAATACGTTATCTGCGACGATTGGCTTCTTTGGGATCTTGATAACTAGCAAAGTCATTTTCTCTTAAGCACACGCAACCTATTATCCGCATAGGGCTCCAAGAACTTTTCTGTAAGAATTTATCACTCCTAGAATATTCCACTGACAATTAATAAATTATCTATCACAACTACACAGCCCCAACATATCTGGGAGAGTGCGGGTGTGGGTGCGGGAGGGTGCGGGTGTGGGTGCGGACGGGTGTGGGGGTGAGTGTAGGGTGTGCGCGTGGGCGTGGGTGCGGAGGTGGGTGTGAGTGTGGGTGTGGGTTTGATTACATTCTTTTACACCGACACCCGCCCCACACCCACACCCACACCCACACCCACACTCACACCCACACCCACACCCACACCCACACCCACACCCACACCAACCCACCCCACATCCACACCCACACCCACCTTCCGTTTAATTGTGCTTGATGTTTCAGTTCAGATTCCTGGAAGCGGGAAGAATGAACGGAACTTGAATAAGTCTCATCGGGTGACAATTTTGAGCGTTAAGACCAAAAGACAAATGACCTTGTAATTGCACTATTTTTTTTCGTCAAGCCGTGGTCTATTGATGCGGGATGAAAAAGTGGCTGGTATGCATGTTATCTAATGCCTTTGCAAAAGAAAAGTATGCAAATATTTATTTTTGTTAATTCTCCTAATGCAATGAAAAAAACACACGATGCTTTTCTCTCAAAGCTTCATCGAAACCAGATGCATATAAGGAGCAGCAACGTATATTATAAATCAAATTGTTTAAGAACAGCTATTGCAAACTACATTTTACGATTGTAGCAGGTAAGAAGTTGATATCGCCTCCTTTGCGGACATACAGTCGAAAATTCAAAGTTTATTAAATAAAATTATGCTTCGTTTTTTAATTAATTTGAATTTTTGTGTACTCGAAAAGTGAGTACACTCTAGAATCGGTCAGTGTGTCCGGCCGTTTACACGATAACTTTTGAAAGGAGAGCCAGATCGCGATGAAATTTTCTACACAGTTTAGTCCCAACAATGTCTCGGTCAACTTCGAAGATGAAAATGATTGGCTGAGTCGTTCCTGAGTTATTGCAAAAATAGTCATTTTCCCCTATGCCTTCCTATGCGAAAATCGACCCCTTACCGCTTTCGTGAACAACTTTTCCTATCATAGTCGAATAAAACCCCAACTACTATATATCATTCGATAGCGAATTTCACGAGCTACAAGATGGTATATAAAACATAAGGAAACAAGAAAGCCAACTCAGCCATTGCAAAGATAATTAAACGGAATTCGGTTCTGTTTTTGTCCACGCTCTAATTGATCCACAATTAGAGCTCTATCTTCCGATCACAGAGATGATAGTTCGAGGTTTTCTGGGATGGAGAACTCGAATCTGTGCTCCATTCGCCTCGAAATCCCATTGGTTGAACAGTAACCAATAGAAATCAAGTTATAGGAAAAACGACTTTCTTAGAGTAAATCAAGGTGAAGAGTTCAAATCTGAGCTGTATTCACCTCCAAATCCTATTGGTTGAGCAGTAGCCAATAGAATTCATGTGTTTATAGAAAAGGTTTGCGAGGATAATTTTGATGTCCACACATTCTAGGATGACTCATCTGTCTAATTCACTTTTTGAAGTACACATAACTCTCGGATTTAAATCCGAGGTTTCCATATTTATTTCATATTAAAAGCGATTGAAAGTGTGACATTTTCGATTTTTAATTGATTAAAACTCATTTCTTGAAAAGAACTTCGAAAATTAAAATCGTTTGCTTTTATTATTTAATATTTTTTATTGAAACGAATTTTAACAGCTATTTTGTTTGAAGAATTAAAATTTGTAGTTTGCTCTTGTTGTCTACGCTATTTCTATATTTGTTTTAGGAAGATGTAGAGTTCGCTTGATATATGCTTGCAGGATTTCGATGTATTCAACGCTGATTAGTACAGTGCACTACACTGCGTAGTGCTCTTCTTCGTTTTCTAGATTAAGTCTGATATTTAGAGTCCATTAGACCGAATTACCAATATGAATGTCATAAGCATGTTTTTGTATTAGAAATCTATGTAGTTTCTATACTAACATAAGATCAACAGTCCATCGATAAGAAACTAATTGAAACCCAAAAATATAATTATTCAACAACGAAAAGTGTGGAAAAAATGTAAACTGGACAAGATTTAGATTTTTTTATTCCAGTTCTCTTCAAGTAAGCGTCCACACTGTAAAAAAATCCGTTGAATAAGAAACCAAAAAAGGATTGATGGGAGTGCAACGTTTAAGAAACCCTTTTTATCGTATGTAAAATTCTCCAAAACCCTTTTAAAGGCTTCATTAAAGGGTTTATTATATGTTGAACTTTCAAATACCCTTTTAAGGGTTTAGAAAAATAATAAACTCTTCGATAAATCCTTTCAAAGGGTTTTGGAAAATAATAAATCTTTTCCTAAACCTATAAGAGAGTTTAGGGCATGTATATGAAACTGATTTATCGTATAAACCAATTTTCATGCTGATCGGTTTTACCTGATAACGTTACTCCTCACATGACAACAATGCACTTAAAGAATTATTGGTGCCATGGCCTACAGCTGCCTATATGTTCTTCTAAAGAAGAGCAAATTAGAACTTATTCAAATGAAGCTCCTAAGGATGTTTAGATACCCATATAATCTATTTGACAAACTAAACTTTTCTCTGGAGTTTCTTTTGAATCAGTTTCAGTTCGCTCTCCATTAGAAGAAAATCAACAGTTGTAGGCCATGATACCAATAGTTCTTAAAGTTCGTCATCACTATGTGAAGGAAAAGGTTGTCAAATGAAATTGATAGCTCGAATCGCTCTTCAATAAGCTTCCCATATTTAATCGCGATGAATCTAAATAAAAAAAAGAAATAATTACGTGATTATTATCAACAAGTGATAATTTAGAAAAAGAGGAAGCTTGAACTGTGATCTTTCATTCGATCGGCGGCGGCGGCGGAGAAGTCCTCGCCGAGACGTTCTATTCAGTGGCGGCGGATGAAAATTTTATCGGCGGCGGCGGCGTAAAATCGGCGGCTAATACCTCTACCCACACTCACACACTACCCACTGTTATGACCTGTATCTTCTTCAGATGCAGTCATAAGGGTTTTCCCTCTTTTTTTATAAGATTATACATATAAGCTTGTGCTCTGCTTCTTTTCTCTTTTGTTAGTCATACACCAATGACTTTCCCTTTCTTTCATATATGTTGGCACTTTCTCATTCGTTCTTCTTTCTTTCACGTTGTCTTATGGATATTTCCCTCCTTTGTTCATTGTTTATTATTACTCTATATATAGCGTTACGTTGTTGTATGAGAGATACAGAAATATAGATAGATAGATAAAAAGTAAAGTATAGTTGGATAAAGATCTCACACCCACACCCACACACTACCAACGCCCAAACCCACACCCACACCCCACCCACACCCACCCACACCCATCCACACCCACACCCACTCCCCACCCCACCCACCCACGCCCACATCCACCCACGCCCACACCCCACACCCACCCGCACCGATACCCTCACCCACCCACATCTACCCACACTCACACGTACACACTACCCACAGTCACACACTACCCACACCCATCCACACCCAAACCCAAACCCACACCCACACCCACGCCCATGCCCACACCCACGCCCATGCCCACACCCACACCCTATGAAATGTGTAACTGCAAATTCATGCGACGAATTGATGTGTGAGGTTGTTCAGTTAAAATTTCCAATATTTCATCTTTGGTGCTCTGGTTTGTGACCGACACCGGTCGACCAGGTGAATGAATATCAAGTACAGACCCAGTTTGTTCGAATTTATTCATTATTGCATTGATTGTAGGACTACTGGAAGGCTCATTTTCCATCTCTTTGCGCCAAAGTCTCTGCACATGAATGGGATATTCAAGCCTATGCATATTTTTCACTATCCAAACTTTTTCGTTAATAGTAAATTGACGACGAGTCATGAGTTATGCTCAAGTGGATGGAATGGAAATAGAATCGAAAAAAATAACGTAATAAGGGTTAGAACGGATATATATATATATACAAGAGAAATTAAGAGAGAACACATAAGAGAGAAAGACCATGACGTCATGGACGATAGAAACGAAAGAGAGTGAAGGTATACGGAAAATGTGAAATGTACAGAAACCCACTGAGATAAAAAAATGCACTTAATGACACCAAAAGAAGCGGAGCAATAGTATGCGTATTATTCAAGAATGTCGATATAACGTAAGAGAGCAAAGATGTAGACACAAGCAATCATCACAGCAGTTTTCTTGTTATTGTATGATGTTGCAGTAGAGAAAATATGCCAGAAATAGTCTGAATTTGCTTTTTTTCAGAAACTGAAAAATGCTATATTAACGAGTTTTGATAATCAATGATAGGTCAAAACAATATCGATTGATGGTTTTCTTATGAATAAAAGCTTTGAAGACTTCTCTACCATCCACAAAAAAATCAGCCCTATATATACGAGAGAAGGGGAGATATTCAATTTTTGTATCGTAAATATCTTTATGATACACCCTGTATTTCTTTTTCTTTATTTAGTTATTTTGTTTAATATAAAGTTCAAAATGACACTCTAATATTATTGATATAAATGATTTTGTT
The DNA here is from genome assembly GCA_905250075.1 of Rotaria sp. Silwood1. Classification (NCBI taxonomy): domain Eukaryota; kingdom Metazoa; phylum Rotifera; class Eurotatoria; order Philodinida; family Philodinidae; genus Rotaria; species Rotaria sp. Silwood1. The sequence goes on along the minus strand of CAJNOP010000911.1, from coordinate 18,926 downwards.
TTTGTTTAGATTAGTCACAACAACGAAACCAAAAGTATGTATCATTTATATAAATGATTCACTTTTATTTAGAGTAATCAAAACAACGGATTGGAAGTACATATTATTTACTTATATATATTTCTTTTTTTTTAGTTTGATATGAGGCTTAAAATAATATGTAAGTATCAGTTATATGAATAATTCTTTTTTGATTTAGACCAATGTCAAGAGCAAAAACGAAAGTAAGTATTATTTAAATAAATATATTTTTTTATTTAGTGTAAAATGAAGTTCAAATAATACTCTAGCGTTATTTATATAAATAATTTTCTTTTTCTATTTAGATTCATCGCAACAAGAAATGCAACGAAACACTAGAGACTGACTTTGCGGCACACCAATTCAACCTGTCACAATTCTTCTCACATGACAACAAAGAACTTGAACAAACATTTGTTTCATGCTTTACAACTGTACATGTTATTCTAAATAAGAAAATTCTAAGTGGGTCCAATGAAGCTCCAGGAAAATGTTTAGATTGCTATATACAGAACAGAGAATATTTTATCTGGCAATCTAATCTTTTTCGTGCAGTTTTATTGGGTTCAGTTAGAATTTGTTTTGTTTAGAAGATCCTGTAGACGTGGAAGACGTAACACGACCGTGTTTTAAAGCTGTTTGTTGTCATGAGGGGGGAAACAGTGACAAGTTGAATCGGAGTTCCTCAAATTAGTCTCGAGCATGTTCAGTTTTATACATTGTTTCCAAAACCGTTTCATTGGTTTATGCGCATTCCCTAAACCCTTTCTTGGTTTTATGCGTATTTTCTAAACCCTTTCTTGGGTTTATGAACGTATCCTAAACCCTTCCCCAAACTCCTACGTACCTTGGTGACCATACAAACCCTTTGAAAGGGTTTTTACAAGGGTTTATTGATTTCCTAAACCCTTTTAAGGGGTTTATTAAAGGGTTTAGGAATATTTTACATGCCGTAAAAAGGGTTTATTATACGTTGCACTTTCATCAACCTTTTTTGGGTTTATTATTCTACGTTCTTTTTTTACAGTGTACAGAAAGTACATAAACCTATGTAAAAAAACATGCTCTTTCTCGCTGGATATATGGAAAAAGTGCCCGAGGAAAAAATTTTTTGACCTTATCCGGCGGTGTCTTTTCAAGTAAATTTGCCTTCATTTTCTAATTGGATCCAAATGCACTTAAAACATCCCCCGTCCTTTCAGAAACTCATAAATCCATACAAGTTCCAAAAGTTTCGCTTCATACATTGCCGAAATTTCCTCTTTCTTTAGAGGCATTGCAATAATTCATTAAACAATCTAGTCTTGTAAATATTTCAGATAACCTTGAATTGTCTCGAAAATAGTTTGTTTATGCTGTATTTTTAAAAAATACAAACTGTTTTTTGTAACTTATTAACTTTCAAATGGATACTAGCGATAGTGATAAATCAATGTCTCTTCGTGGTAGCGATAAATCAATGTCTCTTCGTGTTAGCGATTTCAGCCCATTACCTAAGCGAAAGCTATCACCCATTGAAGGCTATGAAAACATGCCACTTGTAACAATTGAAGAAGCAGTCAAGCCTCTCGTTAAAATCGTACCAAAGGTCGAACGTAATGTACACATCGTCAAAGAGAATTGTACAAACCCAGCAGATGGTTTAACAACTGATGAATCTGCTTCAATTATGCTCTATACGTACGAATCGATACCTCATGAACACTCCCTCTACGTCATTCTCAACGAAGCATTGCGTTCCGAAGAAAGAATAAAACTAATTCCTTGGTTTTTGTATTTACGACTTGTATTGACAGCACTGGCTCATCTACCATCCAAACGACTGTTCGTTAATAGAGGAGTCCGAGAAGACTTACATGCAGAATATTCGGAAGGTAGCACTTTCATTTGGTGGGGATTCTCGTCTTGTACATTATCCATCAAGGTGTTGGAATCTGCAATGTTTTTGGGCAAAACTGGAACCCGTACTTTATTTCAAATTGATTGTCACACGGGAAAGAATATTAAAAATCATTCTTTTTTGTCTAAGGAAGATGAAATTCTTTTGCTTCCGGCCAGACAATTTGTAGTTAAATCGTGTCTCGATTCTGGTAATGGACTCCATATAATAAGTCTTGAAGAAATAGATCCAAAGTATCCATTACTTGAACCCATCTCAGTCCCTCGAAAGACATCTTCAGGTAATGATTCATTATGAATAAGAGAAAGGACATATCAGTACCAAGAACAGATTAGTTAGTTGCTATTCGACTTTGAGTAAATGAACGAGTGAATGGATGAAAACAAGGTTCCCATCCATCCTTCAATCAGAGAGTTCTCCAAACCTACAATTTTCCAAATTCATTTTGATTCCGCTCTTCTTCCTTATGTGAATGCATGACATAGAAAAAGATAAGCGAACTTATAGTTGCATGCGCATGATAAGATTATTTACCAATTTGTATTAATAAGATAGCTCTGCTCAGGATGTTTCTTCTCAAATGTGAACATTGATCGCATGCTTATTGTGCGCGAACATATGAATAATGTATTTAAGTCCGTACGAAGCTATTTATAGAAAAAAGATGTGGTTGTCGGTATCTGAAGAAAGATAAGAAAAAGAAAATCCTTTGTTTTTAAATCTTTCTTTTGTCAAACTTCTGTTCTTCTGCTTGAATTTGTTCACAGATTTTGAATAGTGGACGAAACTACGAAAATCATACATCCTTATATCTTATATGAAAATTCCGTCTGTATCGAAATGTATCACATGATAGTTTTTGTATCTTATTCACTTTTTTTCACGCAATTACTTGGAATTTTACTTGGAAGTCAGCGATTTTCAATGGAGAAATATCCATAGTATTTAAAGTAGTGGCATAAGGCTCTATTTTAACAGAGATGTTTTAGTACTTTACCGTTTAAAATGTTTCGGGAATTGTGTCAAATGAGATGGGTGTAGGTGTTAGTGAAATTATCTGTGGGCAACGTTCGTACGCAAACTCAACAATATACTTGGTTTAAATGATAAAAATTATCAAAAAAGTTTATAATAGAAAAATCATGACTTTCAGGTGCAATAAATATAAAATATGTTAACTGTTTAAGGTTGTCTTCGAAAATCTATATTTTTCAAAAAACACTCGATTATTGACTTTTTATCTTAGGAACATACAATAATATTTTCTCTTTCAGTACATATTTGGTTCTTCGGACAATAATAAAATTGTAACACATTTTTGAAACAATTTTCGATCCTGCTATGGCATTTTTTTTTCGAGAAATTTTCGAAATTTTGAAATATTTTTGCAGTTTTGGAAATACTGTTTTTCTTATCTGTATCAGCATTTAATCTATCATTATATTTATTTAAGAATGAACGATGGTAATAGTGGACGCCATTTGTGGCATGCTATATAAAATTAAAGGACATGGAGAATATGGCCTTTGAATGTATTTTTGATCCTGAATTTGAATGAAAATAATTGATTTCTAAACTTTTGTATTCTATTTCTTAGAATATGTTTTTTCACCACTAACTTGTAACTTCTTCCATCCGTTTTAGGATATCACGAATACTCTTTTTGTTTTAAAGATCTAAATGACGATGAACTTTTGTTCGATTAGATCTTTAGTAGTTGATATGCATGTTGAGAAAGATTAGATATATTGCCTTGAGGTCAGCGTTTTTGCTTATTTTAACAAAATATGTACTAACATGATCTTACAAAATGAATAGAAGAGAATTTCGAAATTCTGCCCTATGAAAAATTCTACTCTAATATTGACTTTCTTGAAACCACACCGAGCTCTCTATGACGTGTATTAACGAAGTCATGAGGGCTATCCTGGAGTCTCTAAATGGACCATAAATAAGCTGAAAGTTTCGTCGAGTTAGATATATCTCGCCAAAATGTTCGCCACGAGCTTTCATCAATGAGTTAAATGATTAGAAGCATACCCACTTTTTGAAAAAAAAGGTAATCTTGTAGACTCTATGTCATCCGTTAGAGAGGGAAATGTTGTCAAATTTGACAATCCGGTTTGTTAGCATGTAGTAGAAAATAGTCTGTGAGTGAGTCAAAAAAGTTTTGATATCTAAAGGTGAGAGATTCATCTTGAAATATTCCGCATCGAAAAATCTTGCCTTACCATTCACAAAGCTTTTTGACTTTATATTAATGTTCTATGTGGCGAAAATCGAAAATATCTTTCATTCAGAAATAAGAATCACTTTACATGAGTTTACCCGAATAAAAAAGTGTATCATAATACATTGAGTTATGCACCATGAACGGTACAGATTTCAAATACTTCACAATATACGTAGTTCGTTTGTTTGATTCAACAAGCAAATCAACTGATCTCGTATTGATTTTTATCTCGATTTCGGCAATCTAGATCAATCAAAACTCAAAATAACATCAGTTATTTGCTCTGAACTGCATAGATAATTACAGAAGTAACTACCGAATTCTGTTGGATGAAATCTTTGCACTACGTTTTACTGACAAAGAGCAGCAAAACCGTATGTTTTAATCAATCCGTATTCCATGTGTGTTAGCGTGGTGCTTCAAGATTGCCTAAGATCCTAAAAAGCTTCATTTTACTTAATTTATTTTACCCTTTTATATCTTAGAGCGTCAGTTTATTTGTTTTTCACAAACTTAAGATGATTTTCCTAATATGGAATGTCACGTTCTGCAACTAGAAAGACCTTTTTTTTTACAATAGAGCATATGAGATACAATATCACTATAACATAAAGGGTGTTTCATAAGTAACGGACCCATTTTTGAAAGTCTTGCTCGATACAAATGGGACCGTTATTCATAAAACATCCTTTATATTCTGATAGAGCTCGAAATTCTATACCACCCTCTATAGTTATCTTTTATCTTACTTGTACTTATGTAAACAAAAGTTGAATACATTATATATACCCTCATATGACAGGAAATCAAATTCACTACTTTTAGAAACTATTAAATTATTATTATTATTATCGAAATAAATATTTGCAAAAGTAAATAGATATTCTGATAGAGCTTGAAATTCTCTATCATCCTACACATTTCTGTCTTGCCTTGGATTTACTTACTAAAGAATAACTCGAATATTACAGAGACACCCTTCTTGATAAACTATAAAAGACTGCATTTTATACTATCGCTTTCGTTTTTATTTTCAGAAGTCTAGGACGATAGAGAATTTCAAGTGCTATCAGAATATATAATTAGTTGGCGAAAAAGTTGCTGCTATATTGGTAATGAACCTAAAATAAAAGTGACAGAGATAGAAAGAATTCAATTTCTAAAGTTTGCCAAAGGGTGCTTCTGTAATATTTGATCTATCCTTCAGTAAGTAAGTGCAACACAAGGCGAAAATATATAGGATGATAGAGAATTTCAAGCTCTATCAGAATATGTATTTACTTCTGTAAATATTTATTCCGATAATAATAATAATAATAATTTAAAAGTTTCTAAAAGTAGTCAATTTGATTTACTGTCATCTGAGGGTATATCTAATGTATTCAACTTTTGTTTACAACAAACACAAGTAAGATAAAAGATAACTATACAGGGTGACAGAGAATTTCGAGCTCTATCAAAATATAAAGGATATTTTATAAATAACGACACCATTTGTATGGAGCAAGACTTTTAAAAATGAGACCGTTACATATGAAACACCCTTTATTGCAGCGAGATGATGATAAAAAAAATGTTCGTGATTATTTGTTTAACTGTCGTGCTTCAAGGAAGTCGAGTAATAGGTTTCTTTTTAAATGAACAAAAATTATTAGCTTCCAAGGAAATGTTAGCAAAAATGAGACTATTACTTTATTTAAAACAATGCCATAGAATACTTACATTGTTTAAATTTTAATATATACCCAATCAAGTTTGTTTAGAGACTAGAGCTAAAAGTAAAATCATGTGATGTTTTGTTTAGATTAAATCGGTTCAAGTTGAGAAGTTCTTAAATGAAGCTCAATCGATTATTTTAGAAAGTTGAAATCTATAGAGAAATATAGTTCTGTCATTCTGGTCCTTCAGTCCAGTCTGATCACGAAATTGTGTAGTTGTTTTTCTATGATCAAATAAAATATTCTTCTTTACTGATCTTTTTTTAAAAGTTAAAAATTCATTTCATTTTTCTTGAAGCAGAAAAGTCACAGTTATGGTCAAAACTCGTTTTAAGACATTATCATGCTACAATACATTATCAATATTATTTCTTATACAATATACTTCGTATTTTTTATGATTAGTTAGTGTGTTTATTGAATAAGTTTATATTCTATATTTGTCGAAGATGCTTCTCACATTGTCTTCAAATGAGTTTAACAATAAAAACTAAAAAGCAAGTTTACTTCTTAGAAGATGGCATATATTTCGGAGATCCATCCAAATATTATAACTTTGTATGTTAACAAGAAACTTTATAAATAACCATTGCATTATCAAAAAGTCGTCGCGTAAGAGTAAAAGAATTGCTTTGATTCTATTCCTTTATAATTACAGATATAAACAATATATTTTAAAGATTAAAAAAATAGCAGTACAGAGAAGCTGTATCTAAATATGCTTTATGAATGATGAGGTGATCAAATATACCGGGCAAAAGATTCATATTCTAATGTAAGATGTTTTAGATTGTTTTTTTTTGTCGGTAATCAAAGGTCAAGTAGAATTTTCTGTTAAGAAATTGTTTTATTCATAATAGATGAATTTAACTAATTAACTAATATTTCAATTGTCAATGAAAACTAATTATAATTAGGTAGTATATATCATGAGATTAAGATTGTGTTGATCTATTGAATGTGTATTCAAAATATCAATTCAAACTGGAATATGCAATAATTTTTACAAATTATAGACGAGAAACAAAGCATTGTGATAGAAGACAACAATTGACGAAGAAATTATGAAAATCTTTTTTGATCTAATTAATGAGGGTGTGAGTGTGGGTTGAAGCTTGATTGATGAAAGCATCACTTGCACAGTCTCATCCAATGTCAAATTTATAGAGCAGGAGAGGATGTTCGTTCGCAGCTCTTTGCATCATGTTCTTTGTTGAACAAATTTTGAGAAAGATGCTGGTACCGGATATAAGTGTAGAAAAAGCCGATACACATCCTGACTCACACTACAAGGGAATAGATAACTATGCTTATAATACTTTAAATTTCCAGATACTTTCAAATCGATAGAAATTTTCAAAATTTTAAAGAATTGAAATTTTAAATAGCTTGAACATTCAGGTTTCATAATTAGTGAGAATATGAGATTTGCCACTTCTTGTTGATCTTGCAACAAACAGTGCACAAATTACTTAAATTAGTCAATATGAAATAAAATTTTCAAGTCAGAAGTATTAAAAGAAGCAAGTTAATAATATAATTCGAATAATAAAAAACTTTGATAATGAAATTTTCATGAAGAAGAGTAACATTGAGAAAGCTGTACGTTTTCGATTCATTGTTTATGCTCGGTATCAAAAACAATGAAAAAATACGTCTTCATTCCTAGAAATGCACAATGTTCTAAGCACTTGCATGATGAACCTGCTTATGAGAAAACTTTGTTTCGAAATAACTAAAACATGCATAAATACTGAAGAAAACTCTATAATAGTCATTTATTTTGCCTCACTCTTGTTATTGTTTTCTGTTCATTGTTCTCCAAAATAATTGGACTGGTAACTCTACGTGAGATTATTATAATTTCCCACATGAGATATTATCACAAGAATCTCTATTTAGAGTAGCAATTATGCTGTGCTTTCATTTAAGGTTTATGTATTTCTTCGCCATGCAAGCATATTGTGCTGTTGAATATCTGCACTACGTTTTACTAAAGACATTTATTTTGAATAATACACGCAAACAACTTTGTCATTCCGTCATCGTTTCTACATGCACATTAATAATTAAAATTGAGTTGCCATATTTGACTATTGATCATCACAAATTTAAATAAGTCGGAAAAACTTTCAAAAAACAAATTATGAGCATTCGTCTCAGTAGAATAGCTGTTAAACTCCAGAATCTTAATACAGGTCTGATTTTGGAAACTGTTCCAACAGATGTTTTCAAAGCCGCTGATAGTTTTGGTTTTGTGGAAACATGAACCGATCGCATTTCTGACAGTTTTCCTAGTCCACTCTCCCCAATGAAATCCCCCGGGAGTCCCCAGGGAGTTGCAAGGGAGTTAGGGAAACCACCAGGGATTTTCAAGGGAGTTTAGAGGGAGTAGCTTCGCAATAAAAAAATGCAGTACATCAAACTTATCAGTGATAATATCACTGAGAGGTTTATCTATCTATCTATCAATCTATTTATCTGCCTATCTATCTATCTATCTTTCTTTCCACCTGCCTATCTATCTATCTATCTTTCTTTCCACCTGCCTATCTATCTATCTACCTACCTATCTCACTATCTATCTATCTACACATCTATCTATCTATCTACCTACCTACCTATCCCACTACCTATCTATCTACCTATCTCACTACCTACCTATCTATCTATCTACCTACCTATGTATCTATCTCCATATCTATCTATCTACCCACCTATCTATCCATCTACCTACCTATCTATCTATCTACACATCTATCTACCTATCCACCTATCCCACTACCTACCTACCCACCTATCCCACTACCTACCTACCTCACTATCTCACTATCTCACTATCTCACTATCTATCTACATACCTATCTCACTATCTATCTACATACCTATCTCACTATCTATCTATCTACCTATCCCACTACCTATCTCACTATCTATCTATTTACCCATCTATCTATGTATCTACCTACCTACCTATCTATGTATCTATCTACCTACCTACCTATGTATCTATCTCTCTATCGATCTACCCACCTATCTATCCATCTACCTATCTATCCATCTAACTACCTATCTATCTATCTATCTACCTACGTCTCTCACTACCGGTCTATCTATCTACCTACCTATCTATCCATCTACCTATCTATCTATCTATCGGCCTATCTACCTATCCGCCTATCTATCTATTTATGTACCTATCTATCTACCTATCTATCTATCTCTTGCTACCTAACTACACTGGAAAAAATAGGTTTATTACGAAACTTATACGAGCGCTCAGATCATCTAAGGCTTCGTATCGATATACGAAACCCTAGAAAATTTAAGTAAATTATTTTCTGATCCTTTTTAGGTTTGTTCCGTCGATGCGAAACTTGAAAGGATCTGGTCACGAGTACAGGTTTTGTAAGAACCCATTTTTCTCCAGTGCACCTATCTATCTATCTATCTATCTATGAATATACTTATCTACCTACCTACCTACCTAACTAGCTATTCACTTAAGTATCTACGTGCTCATCCACTACTTACGTATCTATCGATCTATCGACATATCTATCTGCCTACCTATCTATCTAGCTACTTGTCTTCCTACTCGTCATCCATCATATGATACTGTTGGAAGGAAATTTTCAGTGATAATATCACGGAAATATTTCATGGACTCAATTTTTCTGTACTTTATGGAGGAAATTGTACAGAAAATAACTCTTTCGGAATTCCCCGATAGAGGGACTCCCTGGGGAGTTTGTACTTTTCTCCCTCTTTCCTAAAGCCTAGTGATTCCCTAAAAAGTCCCCCCGGGACTCACTAGGGACTCCCTGGGGAGTTTTTATCTTTTGGGATTTACCAGGGAGAATAAAGGTGATTCCCTGGGGATTCACCAGGGAGTTCCTAATTTTTAAGGGACACACCGGTGACTTCGCGAGTGAGAGTCGACTAAGGTTCACCTGAACTTATGGGATTCAACTGTCGGAGGTCTAAAAGCAGTTGAATTCTCAAAAATGAATAGTTTCATAGAACAGAAAGTTCTGTTAGGTCTAATCGCATCGTATTACACGAGTCAATTATGTCAACAACTTTCGCACTTCATTCTTAGAAACCAAAAAGCATTTGTGCTATGCTTTGTAAGACTGATTAGAATTTCTCTCCTTTTGAAAATCGTCCTGATAGAAGTGATAAATTAATCAAGTGTACAGGGATGTAGTCACCCTTCAGAAATTGAAAATTTCAAGAAAACCGATTATGATTTAATGTTATATGCCTTATTGCATAGTGCCTTGAATACTTTAAATTCTAACTCAAATTCTATTAAACTTCCAGTTTTGAAATGATAGGTACTTCTGAACAAAAGATAGAATTTGCACTTGGAGCTTGAGTGACAGTAAAAGAAAAAGGTAAATGGCGACTATTGTCTATGGTAAAAGGAACCCTTGTCCTTTTAGTTCAAACTGTACGTCAATTTTCGCAAAAGCACCAACAGGCTTCCTTACAACCTTTAATGAACATGACTGATATATTTGCTCACTTTTGCTTTCAAATAATGCACATTCTATCAGTGGATTTATTAGCTTTAGAAAAGTAAACACCACAATAAAAGTTTTTTCTTCTTTTCATGCATTCATCTAAAACCTCAGCAGAATACCATCTAATATTTAAAGGCAAAATAACCGAAAGAAAAAACTTCTTATTTGAGAGAGATTTCTTCTACTGAGCAATAGATATGATATGTGAATGGACTGAATTATTTCCTTGAATATAGAAAAGATTAATCTTGTTTTTGTTAGACATTTTTGACTTTAAAAAAGACTTCACGATTATAATCTTATATGATCTTGACAACAATCTTAATGGAAATTTTGAATAATATTCAGACAATGCAAAATACAATTCAGATTTTGCTAATGTATTTTTGAAAACGTCGACGAAGATGAGACATCTATATCAACATTGTCCTTATTTATCTTTCAGTATCAGTCTATCTAACTCTGGAATATTAGACTTTTTTCCATCAGATCAGAAGTAACACTTTTTGAATGCACAACTCAACAAATTCATTGATTCAACTAAGTTTTCTGCATGAATTTTCTGAAGTAAAGACAAGAATTATGACTAATACTGATTCAAAATGAAGTATATATACATTTACAAGCGATAGCGCTGTACTTAGTGTAACACTAGATAGTTTGATTTAGAACCTTCTTGATTCATTAAACGAAATAAAATACTATGGTAGAGTTTCACACCTGGGTCAATTAATCTCGCATATGAAAGTGAACATTCAGACGAAAGTCATTTTCTTCTATGTATTTAACCACCTTATTATTTTCTTCTCTTTGTAGGGCATACCAAAAGTTCTGGCAGTGACAGTTTAATATCGTTTAGTAGGCTTAAATATTTTTTCTTCTATATAGAATGATAGAGAAAAAAAAGCTCTATCTTTCTATACTATTTGATCCTACTTCAATTAATATCATAATATTAAATTATCTATAAAACCTATTTCGGCTGGTTGTGCAGTGGCTGTAGGAGATCATATTTTGTTTTTCAACATGTATCATCTTATTATCATTCTCTTAATTCTTTTCATATTTTCTCTTCTTTTCTTTTCTCTTCTTCTCTGACACTTAGTCATTGATATGTGTATATATGTAGAGAAAGACGCATGTTTCTTTTCAGACGGATAGGGAAAATTTTCGATTTTACATTAAAGTGCGCAATGCACTTAATATTCAACCAACAATTATTCATGATGAATTATGTACTATTTTTGGCAGCGAAGCTCCTTCTTTTAAGACTGTTGCGAAATGGTCTAAATATTTTCGTGAAGGTCGAGAAGAGATTTAAGACGAAACATGATTTGGAAGACCTGCTACTGCAACCACATCTCAAAATATTGAACCAGTCCAAAGCATTATCAATGATAATCCGTATATCACAATAGAACAACTGCAAGAACAAACTAATCTTAGTCATGGCACTGTTCAACGAATAATCTCTGATAATCTGAACCTTAGAAAAATTACCGCTCGTTATGTAAAGCTACCGACACATTAGAAGACCCGGAGTCTTCTATTCTGTCTTATCGCTCATAAGTTACAAGGGGGGTCTTCTATTATGTCCCCTAAAAAGTTATATTTTTCACCAGCCTTTCCAACAAATTTTTGTTTCAATTCAATTTTGTTCTACATAATTGTTAGAAAAACACTATTTTACTTATTCGACATGTGTATGATGAGATGGTAACAAATTTTATCCTGTGAAAAAAGAGAGTCTATCATTGATAGTAAATATTCTTAGAATATTAAAGGAAACCTATCTGAACACCTTGGTAAAATGTTCACTAATAGTTTTTTTTCTAAAAAATAAGATCTGCCATTGAACAAATTTTAACTTCTCAATAACTAAATAACTCAGAAAAAGAATTAACTTGTTTTATCAAACTCAATTAAATTTATTGTTTTACGTCAATGAATACATTTGTATTAAGAATAAGCAATTAATAAAGAAAGAGTAGTTGGATACACATTTTGTGTTTTCTTCTCGGTCTTTTTTTAAAAATTGACTTCAGGTTTTATTGATAATAGAAATGCGTTTTGAGTCTCATGAGAAGTAGTTACAAAAAACCGATGCGTTTGAGAGACGAAAACCAAATGGAATTGTCGAATGATCTTATTCGATTGAATTTGTCTGAGGCGAATTGAATCCGATCGAAGATGTTGCCGAATTGAGATTTTCTTATTCGTTTCTGTCTTGAGCGTATATCCATGAGTTCACGTGTTTTTCAATTATGAAAGAATCCTTTGTGATGAATATGTTTCAGAATTTCTAGAAATCCCAGATAATGAGGCTTTTTAATTATTAGGCAATGAAGTTTCACCTAATATGGTACTATTTTACAAAGATCTCTTCATGCGTTACATCCACGGTTCTTCACTAAGTCCATCATAACCAACGGTCATGAGAAGTTTTTTGTATAGAGAACCGTAAAAATTCCTTCGGGATATGCTGCAAAAGACCCCTAAAAAGATTCCATGATATGTGTTCTATAAAGAAATACGTTCTTTACTAAATAGTTATTTCCTATTCATCGTTTCGCAAGACTTTTTTCACTTCGAACTGATGCATCATTTTCATGAATGAAGCAAAATATTGTTCATACTGATCTAAGATACAATTATGGACTTAAATACTAAAAAAGTTAATAAACTCCAGAAATTATTTGTAAAAAAATCGATTTTGTCACGGGGGTATCCTAATCTGTCGAGGGCTTTACCTAAGCAGCTAACTGATTTTCAACGAGCTGAACTGGTTCGAATATGCAAGGAGAACTTCGCAAAATTCGAATCAGGTGCATGGCGGCTATGTGATGTGGTAACAGCTGATGGATCCTGGTCCTACCACACACAAATTGGCCGAAATCATCAAATTCTGCGTGGGTTGCGAGAAGTGATCCTCCACTTACATTGGTTCGACAAAGTATTTTTTCTCCGAAAACATTGTTTAGCATCTTTTTTAAATCTACTGGTCCTGTTTTGATTCATTATGTGGAACGGAGGCAAACTATCGGCCATCAATATTACATTGATTATTGTTTAAAACCACTCATTAACAACATCAGAAAGCAAAGACTTTCATATGGTGTTCAAGGTATTAACCTTCATCATGATAGCGGGCGACCACATGCTGATAAGGATGTGTCGAATTACCTCGAGTCTGAAGGTATTACAATAATACCACATCCATCTTATTCTCCTGATTTATCACCATGTGATTTTTGGTTATTCGACTTAATCAAACGGAATCTGACCGATCAAAACAACTCAGAATCGTTGTGTCGTGCTGTGTCCAACTTCATGCACTCTTTAGATAAAGAAGAATATAGAAAAACATTTGATAAATGGGTTCAGCGCATGCATTTGTGTATAGATAACGATGGCGATTATTTTGAACATCTGATGACATACAAAACTTGAAAAAATAAAGAGAATAATAATAAGATGATACATGTTGAAAAACAAAATATGATCTCCTACAACCGCTGCACAACCAGCCGAAATAGGTTTTATAGATAATTTAATATTATGATGTTAATTGAAGTATGATCAAATAGTATAGAAAGATAGAGCTTCTTTTTTCTCTATCATCCTGTATAGAAGAAAGATTACTTAAGCCTACTAAACGATATTAAACTGTCACTGCCTGAGCTTTTGGTATGCCCTAAGTAAAATTAGAAAAATAGAACAATACTATGAATAGCACTAAATAAACTGATAAAAGGGAGAGTGTAATATCCATTTGTAAGTGCTTGCATCACTCATATATTCGATAGCGAAATCGAATATTTAGCATTCAAAGTTTTTATTCTATGTATTCAAAGTCAGTAGCATTGCACAAAAACGCCGATAGTATCTATTCCTACTTCACTATAAAAAACAGGCATTGGGAACTTACAAAGGGACATAAACCCTTCTTTTTTCATTTTTGAAATATCTCATAAACCTTTCTTTTTCAAATCATAATCCGAAAAAACAAGTATCATCTTCGTGATATACAGAAAAGTATGTCTCGCTGCAAACTCTTAAACCCTTTTCCATTTATTACATTATCAAAGAGGTTTTTTCGTGTATTATTTTACGGATTTTCCTTACAGTGTTCTCCGGAATGATTTGGCTTGATGATAATGTGAATGACAAAGGGTTTCAAGATGCAAAACAAAAGCTGGACTCTATTACTAGTCATTTGGAGAAATTTCAAGATGTAACACAATGTCAGAAATATATTGAAGAGCAGTCACAATACGATCGACTGGTAATTATTGTTAATGGTCGATTGGGAGAAGTTATAGTGCCTTCTATTCATGGACTTCAACAAATTAAGTCGATTTATGTGTACTGCATGGATATAAAACGTAATAAACAATGGACTTGCAAATATGAAAAAGTAAAATTAAATTGAATGAATTTAATTATATTTCATGATTTCTTGTCTATAGGTAAAAGCTGTCATTGTTGAAATTGATGAACTTATTTCTCTAATTATGACGGATCATAACATTCTGCAAGCGGAGGATGGACCATTGTCAACAACTAGTGCTACTGCACGTGCTGGCGCAGGTAACTCAAAGATATACGTGTATGATCAGTTTCTTTTTTTTTTCAAGGGTGGATGTGAGTATTTTTAATAGCACCAGTCGAACCGATATCAGCACCCATAATCGCGTCTATCGACTTCAGTATTAATTACGTAGTAAAATTTAAAGTATAACTTCAAGTTTAACTTTTAAAGCAAGGCTAAGATGTCAACTGGATTACTCTCCAAGCTAGAAGTTGACTAATTAGTGTCCATAGAATGATTAATCAATCAATGATAGTGTGAATGAGAGTGTGGATATCCTCATTTGTGTAAATGTAGCTGATGGGATGAATGGGAGCAACGAGTATGTCAGAACACACGGAGGCAACTGCATCCACCCCAGGTCCGCATCTACTGATTGCAGCCGTGTCATGATTTGTGCAAGAGAGAGTTGTACAAGCAATCATCTTCTAGTTTCTATTTCTTTCTCTTTTTTCTCAGTCATTCGCTGACAAAGAATGTCTATCATGTATTCCTTCGTAGACTCTTAGGGATGAACAGGACACTTCAAAGACAGGAAATGGTTTCGTTCTCAGCAGAGATAACCCACAACTGAAGAGGTAAAAAACAGGCGTTATTTGTGTCCATTTGAGCGAGAAGAAATTACATATTAACAAAGGAAAAATCCTCCAATAGTTTCTACCGTCACATGTAGTAGTCAAAGATAACTAGAGAGCAAATAATAATCCTGTCACTTTTTATCTTACGAGATAGATGGCTAATTGAATGAAAATGTACTGAGGAACATCGTGAATGACAGATATTTGTACATGCTTAAATTCTGCCTTTTCTTGATATGTACAACTTGAGACAGAAAGGAGCATTATTCCATAAGTGCGAACAATTTTCCCATCAGTAAAATGTATTACACGCTGGTATGCATTTCTTTGGATCATTAAATATTTGGAGTCTTTAAGTATTTGAAGTGTGATGTGAGTATAGATTTAGTCTATACGAACAACTACAGGCACAGGCACACTCCATACTCACTCCCTCTTTTGCTCATCAATAATTCATTTTTCTTCAATAGGAAAGCTTGATAATTTCACCGATGAAGATGTGTTAAAATTAGCCAAGAATGAAATAATACGTGTTCTTAAGTTGGAAGCATATGAAATAAAAGATACAATTGTAAATGATTTGTTAGAAAATGGTCGACAATCATTGTCTAAGTATGAAGAAGATCTTCTACCAGATATCTATGCGGCAGCAATAAATGAAAAGGATGGTGATTTGATGAAATCTCTGAAAAAATATTTAGAACAAAAATGGATAGTAAAGTACGGTTCTTCAAATCAGTGGTTTATTAAATTTTTAAAAGAATATAAAGATTCCGTGAATTATAATTCTATTCTGAATCGCACAGCTGAATATGGGAATAAATACTTGAAAGATTGCCCAATCTTATCAATTGTTTTGCAACTTCTATTTGAAGGTATTGATGTTAAATGTCCCAATGAAAGAAACGTATTCAATGATCTATGGTGTGCAATAACCAATGATGGCTTAAAATGTATAGAAGATTTTTCTAATTATATGAATGAAAATGTCATGCTTGAACTAAAAAATACAAAGGAATCAGTATTAATTCAAGCTTTACGTGAATACTATCGTCCAAAATTATTTGAATTATTTAAAAGAATTCAAATTCTAGATCACGACAATTTGTATGATTTAGCATTAAATAATGTTGCTGAATACGGTTGGTTACAAGGTTTACAAGCAGTTAAACAGAAAATAATTCCGAAATATTTTAAAGAATTACTAGCGAATATTTCTCAAGGTAAACTTGATTTGGTTGAATGTCTTGTTTATTTATCATTCTAAAATGCAAATATTTTTAATATAAATATGTGATGCCATGACTTCCTGAACCTAGTGTACTCTCCAAGACTCGCAAAAAAACTTTATTTTTATCCGTGCGTTTCAACACACATAGATATGTCATTTGACATATATTCCTCACAAATATGATAGTTACAACGAAAAAAAACTATATTTCCTATTCAGAAATATCAACATGATAAGAGCTTTCGTAATGATGTTCTTTAGATTTTCGAATCGTTGATTCACACTGTAGAAAACACATATTGTAAAGAAAATAATTTTTCAGCCTATGAAAAAAATATTTCAAACACAGACACTAAGTTAATACAAGTCTCCATGACTTATTCCTGATAATTTTGTATTTGATTTTAATTAGAAAGTAAGCCATTATTCTTCAAAAAGAAGTCATTCCTTTGACAACTTCTTCAAACCTTTAAGGAATATGGGACTCTGAGTTGATCAGTTATTTCTACATGTTTCACAGTTTGATGCATTGTTTGTCACATCCTTCATAGAGACTCAGATTATTCAATCTACATATTCTGTGATCAAACTATTAATATTCAGTGTTTTTGCAAGAAATACTTTCTCTGTTGAAAAGTTCAAATCAGTTAAATCTTTAGGGTACGTTTACTCAACATAGGACAACTATTTTTAGCAAATAAATAAACTGTGAACGATATAGTTTCGTTTTCGTTTTATCAGATTTGCTTTTATTTTCTATTAAAATAATCACCTTTCGATATCAACATATGACTATGTGAGAAATCAAAAAGAATTGATCAATAAGGACATACTAAAGGATAAAAGCTGAAGTTTTGGCTGCTATTGATAGATTTTCTCTCCTCTCATCCTTTTATAGGACAATAATTCTATGCAATCGGAAAAAAAGGAGTGGACTCTATTGTGTGAGTGGGAGGTATGAGTAAATAGATTAGAACAGTCACACCTAACTTTTAATTACACTGTAAAATCAAGCGAAAATTTGCAACTACTATCTCTCTGATCCATATTCATGCAGAGCATGTTCTTCTTCAATTTTATTATTCGTAAGTTGCGTTCGATGCACATAAATAATGCAAAGATGTTTTACAGCTTCGTTCAAATGTGATAGAGTTCTATAAAGAGTCTTTCAATTGTTTTGAAAAGTTCAAAATTTTTCTAACAATGCAAATCTAGGTATTGCTAGTAAAAAAACAATAGACATATTCAAATCCAATGGAAGCTCTCACATTATCTCGAATAGAGAACACAGTTCGATTCATTGAGTTCTTGCATCATTGAATGAAAGGTTCTTGACAATGACTTTTAAAATTACATGATATTACTAGAAGCTCATTACCCAAGTGCACATCAACTAAAAATTAGAAGCAAAATATGATTATGCGACCACCTAGAGTCATCCATTAACGGAAAAGCTGAGTTTTTTTTGTTCACTTAGTGTAGGACATCAATTTCGGTGTGATCGTGTTGTAACTGAGCGATGACAAAACATATAAGAGTTGTCTGAGGGTGACAGCTGGCAGAAGCTTTTAAGTATTACACCGTTTCGAAATGTACTTTTAATCGTTTTTTTTTCGAAAAAAACAATCATCCTGTTCTGGGCGATTGGCGATGTTTAATCAGTCATACCCCGTAATTGTTAGCTTTTCTCAAAGTCATATGACCAGAACAGATGATGTAACTTATACCAACGCTTTGGATTGTGAAGCAAAATATATTTGAACGAAATAATTTATGATTAGAAATCAACTTACTTAAAACAAGTGAACAATATAATCTTTCAGTTGTCTTGTTCAGCTAACTCATGTTCTCATGCTTCATTCAAGAGTGTGCATAGATTGTCCGTAACTCAAATCTTCCTACACTTGAAGCATGAAAGCAAAAAAAACTTACCGTAAAATCGTTCGATTTATTTTTTTACATAGTTCCTTTATTAATAGGGGTGAGAAAGTTATTGTTATTTTTTTTTGTTATTATAACAATAACATTCATTTTTTGATTCAAAAACATTAATGAAACAAGTGCAAGCATAGTTCGTACGTACGTCAAAAAATCACTTTATTCATACAGTATCTTTATTACCATT
>CAJNOP010000910.1:16669-74765 GCA_905250075.1 Rotaria sp. Silwood1 | reverse complement strand
AAAAAAATCAAGTTCAGAATTTTGAAAAACTAATCACAGATTCGGGTGTGGGGTGTGGGTGGGTGTGGGTGTGGATGTGCGCGAGGCTGTGTGCGTGGTTGTGTCTCTGAGTGTGGGTGTGAGTGTAAGCGATCACTCACACTCACACCCAAAATTCTATCTCTTTTGAGAATGAGCCGACCCACACGCCCACACCCACCTACACCCACACCCACCCCACACACCCACCCCACACACCCACCTCACACCCACACCACACTCACACCCACCCCACCCACACCGACACCGACATCCACACACCCACACCCACCCACACCCACACTCACACCCACCCACACCCCGCACCCGAAAATTTCATTCACATCAATACGCAAAAAAAAACCAATATATTTGTCATTTTTCAAAGAAAATCCTATATTTTCGAAAACTTCGATTGGAGACTAGACGAAAAGTGGTATGTTGTAATTTTTGGAAAAATGCATGATGTCAAATCAATGTCCTAGAATCTTTTGACAAAAGTCTTACAATATCGAATCGTTCAATCTCTAGAAATTCCAATTTTGTCGAAGAAAGGCACTGTGAATGTGGAAGATTATTAAAGGAACTATCGAGAATGCATTTTTATTTCAAATAATAATTAAAAAAAAAAGTACAAATCACATCGCTTTTAAATAAGATCACCATCAGAATTGTTCTTGATATTGGGTTGATCTGGAACAACAAAATTTTTGTCGCGAGTTTGAAACAATAAACGGGTAATATCACGTTTCGGCCTTTTGTTTAATGTTGCTTCAATATCAACAATTGCAGCTTTATATTTCTCAGTAATTAATGCGCCCAATTCTGAATGGACAATTGCCAGTCGTTGTTGAGATGAAAAACCAACGCCTTCAATTTTAATTTGATAACCCATTGCAGGCAAGCCATATTTCTCCAATACCTGATTAACTTGCTGCTGAGTGACTAATGTTTGCCGTTCTATATAAGGATTATTTGTACAAAGTAAGATTTTAATTGTCTTTTTATCACCATATTCTCCCGCATGAATACGTTGTACAAGTCTTTCAGTTGCATCTCGAGCAGTGGATGCTGTATTTGGTCGTACTTTTTCTTGTGCTAGTGTATCAATTATATTTATTTTATTTATATTGTTATCCAAATACGTTCTCAATAAATCCTGCGAAATGTGAGTTTCTGTTAGTTTTGACGTCTTACTCATATCATCATAATTAGCATAAATTCTGTTAGGAAAACGACCCGGTGGACATTCATCTTTGTTTGCATACTGAATAAATGGTTTTGATGCATTCAGTTTTATATTATAGAATCGAGCCAAATGCATTATATACGCTTTGCCTTCCTCAATTTTCATAGAATTATCACCTTCAGATGGTGAGAGCCGTATCATATCGATATCGATATTCTTTTCAGATGCTTCCAGTAATTTCTGACATAGTGTAGGTAACATTCCATCTATATTGGCCCATACTTCTCGTTCACCGGCTAACACTATTGTTTCACCATGTATTTTAATGGCTTTAGAGTAAATATAGTATTTATAATCTATAATGCGTTGTGCCAATACCATTCGAGAAGCTCCTGCAATCCAACAACTGTCGTATTCATTTAATGTAGGATACTCTCGATCAATGAGGCGTAATAAACGTGCTGCTTCAAGGTAATAATCTGCATAAGTAGTCATCCATTCAGGTGAAACAAGTTCATATCGTTCTTGTGCAGCTTGTCGACCAAAGGCATGTTGAGCTATGTACAATAATAAGTCCAAAGCATCTTGTAAATCAATATTATCACTTTTAAAGAGATTTGTACGCATGTATTTTGCATTGAACTTTGTTGGATCCGGTTGATCAGCTTTAGAATATTTTACAACAGAAGATATCTCATCAAATACTTTTGTTACGTTTACCACGTCTTCAATACAATTCAAATCGTGCCATATGTTTGATAATTTGAAATAGCCTGCTAATTGAAATATTTTTAACAAAGCTTCTTGTTGTTCTTCCATGCTGATCTTTTGACCATTGCTTTTTTCATAGCCTATAAACCCTAATTTTTGTGCGATTAACATGTACCTAGATGGTCTCATAGATTGTCGATAAGAATTATAAATAAAATATGCTAATATTGTTAATATTGCAAGTTCCCAACTAATGAATATTACCCATGTTTCAAACATATTTTTCCTACAACCAAAGAAACAGTTTTCAAGGTTTTTATGTGAAAAATATGATAATTGAGTGGCCAGAGGCTAAGAAAGCATGGAATTGAACCGAAATTTGAATGACTTTTATCGAACCTAACAAAATCGAAACCAGCTCTTTGCCTTTCATGCTGGATTGGACTGACTCCGGTTCGTTTCGGAACTATCTCTAGAAATAGTAGTTCTAGTCGTGCATATTTTGATTTCTGATACAATATACACGTACAAAGAAATGTTTATTGTTTTAACAAGTCAAAATCATTCAAGTAGATTTTTGTATATATTCGAAGAATTATAGCTTACTTAAAAATTCACTTGTTTCTAGAGGCAAAACTGAGTCTATGAAATCAGGGTCAGATCCAATACAGCATTTTAAGACGAACTGGGAAAGAAGATTTTTCAGATTCTTATCTAGGACGTGCATTACTTTTCGTCTTTCGTGAACATTTTTTTTATAACAACAAGCAAACCTCTTGAATGCAGATTTATTTGATGAAATACTTAAGAAAATACGGTGGTGATTCGACAACTTTTCCTTTTTTCATTGCATACGTGTGTTACTATCAGAACCATAGTTATCTACCGGATGCATCTATAACGTACGATTAACTTTTTGATAAATTATGGTTAATCACTAATTTATTACAACTTCGAGAATATGGGAATTCATTTTATTAGAAATCTGAACACGGAATGATTTGGAAGTTCGATTGTTATCTTTTTGACTCTCTTTTACCAATTGTCTTAGACGAGAACAAAAATAACAGGTAATGAGCTTCTCAGAATATTGCACTTACCTCAATAGTACTTCAATGAGTCTAAAGAATTTTTTGAAATAATCCACACTTTATCTATTATGAGGAAGACCAATATTTATCACGATAGAGTGTATGATGCACTTATTATTCATTATCTGTTTTTTTTTTGTGCCATTTTTGCTTCTCATCTTCGGCATTTTTATCGTTCTTTTTTTCCTTTCTATTTGCTTTTTTTTCTTCGATCGTATTTTTACTTTTCTTTCTCGTTTCTTCTCGGCAACAGCCTTGTTATCATACCAGTACCCTTTTCTCTTGCTTGTTCTTTAGCTTCATTTCCATCGTATTTTGTAATCAGCCTCATCGTTGACACGATGATATTGATATTTACTCGACATGTCATAATAAACAGAATACTACTTAAAATATCGAAAAACAACATGATTATAATGATTGCCATGGCGAAGTTGATAGATGGACGTTGTCCACCGAAAGATATATTAGATCATACTCGACAACCAAGAATGATGTCAAGCAAAAGGCCTAAAACTTTCGTTTCAGAAAATCTCTTCAATAAATAATCTGAAAAATATTTTCAAGACTGTCACATCCATGTTTCACAAGTTCTAGTTTCTGGAATTTCTCACGATGATTGAACATCTGATCATCTGAACGCGGTTTTTTAAATCTTTGTTTGAAAAACGAAGCACTCGACAGATTTTAAGTTGGTAGCGAGTGACCCGTTTTACTTTATAGATACTTCCTAAAAATGGGAGACTGATCCTTCTCACCGGCTTTTTCCTGTTTACACTACTAAAAATCTTTAACGTATAATTTAGTGTTTTTAATTAAACCCATTGGCAAGCTCGTTTCTGCAAAACAAACAAAATTTACGTACATAATGTAGAACACAACGGTAATAAACATCCAGAAACTTAATTGTCCATTATACAATTAAGAAGAAGAATGGGCAACTGCTGTATTTGCATTTCTTTTTCTTTGATTTTTTGGTGCTAATTCAACATTTCGTGTTGTCTAAAGTTAGAAAAAAAAAGGATGGAAGCTTCTTATATATGCAGTTGTCATTACATCCATTTCAAAATAGTTTGAATGTACTTAATTTCTGTTCGGATATTCAGATTCTTCATAAAACAGAAGGCATGATTTGATACATGATGCTAAGTATTGTTTACATCATAGAGTAGTACATTTTAGCACTTGCTCCAAACAAATTTCAATGCAAATAAGATTATTTTCGGTTTTCAAAAAAAAAGACACATGCCATTATTATTATACTAAGAAATACAGAAGGGTGGGCGTAGATATGGTTGGGATAAGTGTGTCTGCTGTCATTCTCTAAACCCATACCAACTCTCACTTTCACACCGACACCCAAAACATGTAAAAAAATATTAAAAAAAAAAGTAAATGACTTCCACTGTTTATGCTATCTTTTGATATATATATTGATTGGTGACTATTGAGGCTGTTTTCCTAAATGTTAGAGCAAGATTTATTGACATCGAAAAAGCTTTCGAAATAGAAAAAGTCTCTATTCAATGTTCAGATATAGATAGATCGTTGTATTGATTAGCCAACATTTAGTTTTATGATAAGATTACACATAGAATGAAAAACAAAAAAGCTTAGTTCAATGAAACTTAATATTTAACAAAGAACAAAATCTAAGAAAATATTAAGTCTTCCTTGTTAACAAAGAATTCTAACAGTAACAAATATCTTTTAATCAGGAAGAATAACAATGTGCAGGAGAAGGACCTTAGCTACGTAGAATTTAATTTGTTTAAGTAAGATTTACATAGAGACCAGTTTCAACTTAGGCCTAGAGAAACGGATCACTCTATCGAGTAGCGTGTTTTAAATACGAGCTTCTAAATTCGCTGCCTGCAACGTTTAAAACCTTAAATATAAGATGTTTTTTATGTTCACGACATTCAACAACGAATTTCACTCAATTTGAATTGAAAATCTTGTTGTCAAAACAAACGAAACAGAAAAAATGCAACAACGTTATTGACTGTATTCGTGTTCTTTCCAACTTTCGTCTATTTTTTCATCTGCATTTTGTCTTAAGTATCGTTGCGTTTGATGCCTTGTTTCATGCATTGTTTATTTTTCTCTGATCTTTTCAGACCGATATTCTCTCTTTCTGGTATAAACGAAAAAAAGAAACATAATCAGTTTTATTGTTTTTCATTATGCTTCCGATGAACATTACAAGAATGTGAATGATAGTAAAAGAAAATTCAATTTTAATTGTGAATCAAATAATGTTAGAAAATATGTTTCGTTGCCAATTATATTGCTACTAATGTGACAATTATTTCAAGTAAAGAAAAGTACTTAAATCGTACTCCACTATCAGAGACAAATCATACGCTATAGTTACTGAATCAGTTGTTCTTTCACGAATGCCAATAAAACTGATACTATAAATGTATCTTTATTTTTAAATTACTTAAAATAGTTAATTGTTGAATTATTAGATATAAATCAACAACTTTAAAAGAAAATATTCTTCGACTTTTCAACTGACAAAAAAAAAAGATCAAGCAGGAGTTTCACTACATTGATCTATTGCCAGAAATGTAGGAATAAATATTTGAAAAGACTGAAACTAACGTTCAGATGAGTTCAATCCATACAAAAAACATATTTCGAATAGAAAAGGAATCTTATTCAAAATATATTCTAATCATTAGTTTTCTGCTAGACATCTATCATTAATCCGAGATTTTTTTGTAATGAGAAGGCAATTATATGCTAATCATTACTTGATTGTTAAACTTTCAAAAGCAGCTATTCATGTCTCAAGAAGGCTTTGAATTCATTTAAGGAATAGGAACTCGACTCACAGCTATGCAGATATTCAACTTATAGAACTCTAATAAAGGATGTTTCATAAGTTTCGACCCCCATTCTTCTTTTGATTTTTATTCTTGTTATATTTTAAAGTAAAGAGGCAGGATCTGTATATTTTTGAAGAGCAGTGTCTAAGCTAACATCCTATATAAATTGAGTCGAATTTGGATGAACTGAGAAAAAGTACTGAATTGATAAAGATATTGAAAAAAATTTCATCAAAATCAGATTTTGGAATATTACAGAATTTCGGTTATTTGTCTTTAGTAGGTTATATCTCTGTCAAGACAAAAGCAAATAGCCCGAAATTTTCAGTGTAAGTAGAGCCCATTTGGATCTAATATCTGTAAAAGTTTCATTAATTTTTATCCTACTGAAATTAAGTTATCCTCGAAATATTGACCGTTACCGATTTCAGGTTTTTGAGACTCTCTAATGGTCACCATAAAGATTTCAAAATTTTCACTATTTCGAGAATAACTTAATTTCAGTAGGATGAAAATTAATGAAACTTTTAAAGATATTAGATCCAAATGGGCTCTACTTATGCTGAAAATTTCGGGCTATTTGCTTTTGTCTTGGTAGAGATATGACCTACTAAAGAAAACAACCGAAATTCTGTAATATTCCAAAATCTGATTTTGATGAAATTTTTTTCAATATCTTTATCAATTTAGTACTTTTTCTCAGTTCATCCAAATTCGACTCAATTTATATTGGATGTTAGCTTAGACACTGCTCTTCAAAAATATACAGATCCTGCCTCGTTACTTTAAAATATAACAAGAATAAAAATCAAAAGAAAAATGGGGCCGAAACTTATGAAACACCCTTTATGTATTGTGTGCAGCTCATTCAAAAGTTTATCAATATAGACATTATCAAAAATTCAATCATGTTCATATGAGTAGTTTATATTGTACTTAAAGATCATCAATCGAATATATGTGTCAGAATTGCCACCTCTTCTGCTTTTTGG
The DNA here is from genome assembly GCA_905250075.1 of Rotaria sp. Silwood1. Classification (NCBI taxonomy): domain Eukaryota; kingdom Metazoa; phylum Rotifera; class Eurotatoria; order Philodinida; family Philodinidae; genus Rotaria; species Rotaria sp. Silwood1. Next base: position 67,927 of record CAJNOP010000910.1, on the reverse strand, counting down.
ATTTTTTTCTGCTTTTTAAAAGACATCTTTCTTTTTATAATATGTATCAACAATCTTGGATTCTGGTAAGTGATTACACTAGATATGTGAGAAATATTGCTATCTCCATTTGCTAATGTCTCTTCTAACTCTGAGCGTTCGTTCTTGAAACAAAACCTATTTTCTACTCTTTACAAAAAAGCGCAAATCTTATTTTCATGGTCCGTCTTAAGTCTTGTCTTAACCTACCTTTTCCTTTCCTTCTAGAGTTCGAACTATGACTATCAAGATTATGTGTCGCGCGATAGTTTGTAGCATTGAAATAATGTACGTACACCTTGAGTACACCTTTTTCCTCGATTAATCAATCCATTAAATTAGTTTTTAACAAATAGTTCAACTAGTCTAACAACAACTGAGATATTTATAATGATAAAATCTCAATTTCCAACATCAGATAGTGTTATATTCTTTTTATTCACAGTTAAGCGTAATGAGTAATAATGCTATCCAGAATATTAAGCTTTCTATTATATAAGAAGTCATATTTCATCTGCATATCAGTTTGCGATTCTGTTTAATATTCAGAACACACAAGGAGATACGCTGAAAAGAATACAAATAGCTAGCACTTCGTGACAGAATATAATTTAATCTGAGACAAAAGGAACAAATTTTAATCGAGTCGATTTTTAAAAAATGCTCATAGCTGACTTAAATTTATCCTCGTATAAAAATGGATCAACTTTTCTACGTATCTAGAACCAAATGAATTGAATTCTACTAATGACATCATCATTACTGAGGCGTTTCGAAAAAAAAACTAAACGTGTGAAGGAATTTGATTCGCATTATCGCTGATCATTATGTAGAAAAGATCTGAATTCTTTCTTTAGTATATAGGAATAATCTATAATCCTACAATCTAAAGCAGAACTTCAGAGGGTGTGGGTGGGTGTGGGTGTGGGTGTGGGTGTGGGGTGTGGGTGCGGGTGTTGTTAAAGTACAATAATACCGACACCACCGACACCCACACATCTACACCCAGACCCACACCCAGGCCCACACTCACACCCTAAATTTTCATGATACTTTTCTTCTTCACCTATAACCTCAATATCCATTGATCACAAAAAAAAGTTTTTAAATTTTTGATTTTGAGGTTCTTTTATGTAAATAAAGTACGAAAATAAGTAGAAAAGGAATTAACTATCCGTTGAGAGCAGAATCGTGTTTTTACTTTACGAATAAGAAATGAGAGAGGAGCCTCTCTTTCATAGAAAAAACTTTAACTGTTCTTCTACCAAGTTGACGAATTAGTGAATAAAAATGATGACACACTGTATATGTCACTTATAATTTATGAGTCATAAGCTATGATTCATAACGATTTATTCAATAATAACGGATTTTATTTTGTATAGCATTTTCAATATGTAACAAACTTTTATAAGAAACAGCGGGAAAAAGCGGAACAGCGGAAACTGCGGAAACTTTCCGCAAAAAGCGGAAGAGGTGGCAACCCTGATCAGATTCCAGAGGCTTGTTACATGAATTGCTTAAAATCAGAGCAAAAAGAAAAAAAAATAGTAAAATAGAAAAGACGATCCGGGTAGCGTTTATGGTCGTTCGGTAGCTCGATAGCCAATACCTATTTTTTTGCTACTTTAGGGGAGTCAAATTTGTTTTGCGAAGTAACCATGAGACAGAGCCGAATACATCTGTCATTTATGGTATTGAAATTTATTCTTATTCTGTCGATCAATTGACATTGTGCAATTACCTTTTCAACGGTGACACTGTTGTACTAGCAGCGCTTTTCTTCATGATTTGTGTGAGTGCACTATTGCTGAATAGGGATAGTGGCGTTTGACGAGTGTTTGTGTGTAAATGTGAGTGTAAAGTACGTTCGAAAAAAATAGATATGAATGTGGACCATGAGAAAATCGGCTAAATAGTTACACAGCCATTATCCACTTTCTCTTAAGCCTCTTATCTCACTCAAAAATAGCCTATTTTCGTGAAAATCATGAAAAGTAAGATGGATTCGTAGGAAATTAGTCTTACATCTATTCTTCTAAAAAAATGAAATAAAAAAAAAAACTTAAAATTGCAGCAGTGTCACATATCCAAGATTTTGGAGATGCCACCACGTCTTCCGCGGGAGATGCCGCATCTCGCGCGAGAGATGCGGGTGTGGGTGTGGGGGATGCGCATCTCTAAAGGAGATCTTACATCTCCAGTGGTGAATGACCATATCTCTGGAGTGTGGGTGTCGCGTCTCCCGCTGGAGACGCGGCATCTCCAACGGGAGATGTGGTGGCATCTCCAAAATCTTGGATATGTGACACTACTCTAAAATTGAGTATCAACGAAACAAACGATGCTCATCCAAAAAAACACAATTATGTCAGATTTTCTTTTAATTTTATAGTTGTATATTTCTTATTGCATAAAACTAAGAACTCTTTGTATTATATCTGTAATTGGAAAGTAATTTTAATTATCATTTTCAACTAAACTACCACCACAATTTAAATTTACGTATGAAATCCTTAATGGATAGATTCCTCTATAGAATCACCTTTCTTCTTCTGTTTTTAAAAAAAAATGTATATGGCAACAAGATTACATGGGTACAGTTGTTTATAGACACATTTCTTTTTTTTATGTTTTATTCTCATAAGAAATGATATGGCATTATTGATCCGATGGGATTTTAGCCTTGGAAGCATTTAGCATTAGTAGACTTTGTCTCACCTAGTTTTGTTTTGGCAGATAAAGATTAATCCGATCAATAAATAATGATTACAAACTGTGCAGAAGTCTCATTGTTTCCTCATGAAGAAAACAAAGTTAAAGGCAGCGACAACGTTACTGTATTATTTAATCTTAGCAACTACAAGAATCTATTTTATTTTGGTATTCCTTTGCATATAATTTTCATAAACAGTACTTGTATTCCAAACGCGTATACCACTACAATATTAAGGGTATGACGAAGCAATCGTTAAGAAGTTTAATCTGTTTAGACTTCATATTTTGATCATAAGTAGACTGCAATCAGGTATAACAAAGAATGAAGATGGGTAAAAGATAAAGATAACATTCACATCTTTGAGAAGAGATTAAAAAACTGATATATATTTGTCATTTGATACCTATTAGTTTTTGTTAATGAATTACATGAGACATCTTTGCAAAATCTTCTCATACAGTCACAAATTTACAGCTAGTGTATTGGAACACCTTACATATGTTGATATAGAATAACACCCATCTTTGCGAATTTCATGATCAATGCAAGCACACGTATCACACAAGCCTGCGTTTATACGCTATATAATTTTGTTTCATTGCTCACAACATTTTCTCTTTGAGGTTTCATTTGAATAGTATTTCATCTAATACTAATTTTTGACAAAAGATAACAACTTAATGTTTACGTACCATTTTCTATAATCATGTATTGATCAAGTTCCGTCTCTTTATAGTTTTTCATAGAACTTGAAATAAAAATCAATACATTCGTTTTCTTTATTGTTCGATTTTTCGTTTCTTTCAATTTAGACGAAATTATCTGTGTTGACTCTTTAAAATTTCTACTCGTCCAACTTAACAGCAGTGATCGAGAATGATCAAACAATCAAAAGTAAGGTCACGAAGCATTTAGTTTATCTTCTGTCAAATACGAAACAAAGAAAAGATAAAGAACACTGATCATTCTTTTTTTGTGACTCGTTTACACGAGCTCAACGCTGATACACGATCACCTATATAATATAAATTGTAGTGAAGAAAAAAACGAGTTGCATTCATTGAAAGAAAACAATCATAGACTTCAGCAAAATTTTCTTCGAATGCGCTTTTCAAGTGAATTCAATAAGTTTAATTCAACAAAAACATATCGATGATGCACTACTTGGTATAGGTGTACCCTCAAAAATTCTCATTTTACGTCCTGCATTAACTACTTCCATTTTTATTTTTTAATTCTGATCCAAACGAAACTATGTAATTCATTCTGTATCAAGCTTTCGGCAGCAGTATTTTAAAAATCGAAGGTATATGTAGCGAAAGAAAACATAAATAACAACAAAAGTTCTTTTTCTTTCTTTAAAATTTTGACTATTTTACCTGATTTAATAGCTAATTCAACTGGTATTAATTGTTTGCTTTTTTTCGAACTTGGAATTCGTCTAGTAATTGAATATCAAGAAGACTCGTGATAAACATGATTGCTCATCATGCAATTGAACATTGTGATAAAATGCTACTCTCTCTCTATTTCACACATACTATAGTAGTACGACTTTTGTTTTAATAATTGAACTAATAAGGGCCTATATAGAATGAAACAAATCCAAAATTGATTCTTTTTTGAATGGGACGGATTCGGAATCAGTTCATTTTCTTCTAACTCGAACTCATACAAATAAAAATATGATGCAAAACAGGATCCATTTAGAGTAGACTCTATTGTATAGTATTGAGTAAAATTAGCAGCTTAATTACCTAGTTAGACAAATTGCACAAGTTACTTATTAAAATCATATGTTATGGCTATATTTCGATCTACTGTACCATGCTACAATAAGATTTACCAACGACATGAGCAGTGTTGAAGAATTTCATTTCTTTTGCATTGTGACACCTATATCTATGTGATACAGGCGAACTCTATGAGACTTTTTTTACCGATAAAGACTATTTATTTCAATTGGCACTAAAAATTTCTTTGATTTTTACAAGTTGTCTCTATATTCTCAGAAGCTTTCAAAATACTGAGTTATTTCTTTACGAGCATGACTCTGTCGAATAAAACAACTAAAAATAATGTCCGCTACGAAATTTTCCTCCTTTTTTTTATAGGTGAATCGGAAAGGTTTAAGAATCCAAAGAAACTATATTGTTGCAATAAAAGTTCATCTTTTATGTGATTCATGAGTGGTGTAAAAATAATTTTATTGTTCAAGGAATGAAGTTTTATTATAGAGAATGTAGCGAATTCAGGGTATCTATGCACAGATGTGCTTTCTAGTAGTGTGTCAGGTAAGCACCTGACTATCAGTATGTCACAGGATCTTGGTCAAATACCCTGCTAACAGCTATCTCAGTATCCATTACAGTACTTGCTTAGTCCTTAAAGAATTCTGTGGAAATTACCAAAAACTTATTGGATTGAACAGTTAGAAGCACTCTGAAGTACTTTAGGATACATACTTAGGTAGTCAATGGCTCCTGCAAGATACTAGTAGCAGGGCATCTTGAATTCAATACTTTCACTCGAGATGCTTATACAATAAAGTCACATGAAAACTGCTATTCATTTTGGAGACCAAAATGAGATTCAACAAGATGCGAAATTACACTATTTTAATAGAACTTTAATCCACTTCCACAGCAGCATGTCATCCTATAATAGAAGAACAATCGGAATAGAGCACTAACAAAGAAAAGGGCGATTCACTGGAACAAAATAGAAGACCATGTATACCTTTCTATTCTGAAGGATGTTTTAGTCAATAAATCTCTTTTTTACAAACATAACGGAATAAAAGTGGGGTTTATATCATTTGTCAGCATAACATCTCAGATCTTGTAGCACGTTTAATGATCTATCGATAATATATGTTCGATGGGATCGACAGTTTCGTCACATTTGTGAAGTCGAATTTTCCACATTCGAGAATGACCATTGACTGACAATGTGGGGTGTGGGTGGGTGTGCGTGTGCGTGTGGGTGAGTGTGGGTGTGGGGATGTGGGTGTGGGTATCTGTATTGCATTCACTCCTAAACCCACACCCACCCATACCCACACACACCCTTCGATACAGAACATTTTATTGTTTGACACATATCCATAAAGAAATGCATATAATCCGGATGCGGATGGAAAAAATCGTGATGATTAGAACAAATTCGATCCGATCATACATTATAATCTTGCTTATTTGACTTCTTTACAACGGTATGCTCAAAGTCATTTGAAAGATTCTTTTCATAGCTGTCAGAAAGTAGTTGAATAATACCTCAAATATTTCCCATCGGCTCATCCTGCTGTGAACTATAGTATTTCGAGAAATCATTCGGTTGTATAATATTGCAGTCAATTTTGAAAATTGGCAAAAATATAAAGAAATATTGAAACATATTCAATGCACAATCGAGGTCGTGGAACTTTCACAATTATTCAATTGAACCGAGCTCGACAATTGAGCTGAGTTTTCTAATCAAATGGAACAGGAATCTAATAAAGTCTTATTTTATTTTATTCTTTCTCTTTCACAATATTTTCGATTTTGAATAAAGATCTTTTATAACGTAATCTTATAAGCAATTCGAATAAGACTATTGTGCTTTTTTCTCGAAAGAAATAAAATATTCTGACTATACATATTAGTCGAATTAGATCAGTATTACGCAAAGTCTCAAACAAAAACCTTCAACTGATCTCGTGTTGTATGTTGGTTAATATTAATTTTATTCCAATCAATCTATTGGCTTTTTTTCACAATATTCAACAATACAAACAGATTACCTTCTACTTTGACTAGTTATTTCGAGGGTGTGGGTGTGAATGTGTAACCACTAACATCCATATTTATGTGAGTAGAGCTAATAGAAGCAACTTATAAATTGATGAGTTATATTATTTATTTATGTTATCCAAATTGATATGTATTTTTAGAGTTTCATTTTATGTTTTCTATCGGTTGATCTCGAACATCAATTAGAGACGATTTCAGCTTGACAATAGGAAAGCACATTGACTATTATGTTTTATTTTTAGCAGCATTTCAATCCGAGTATTTTTACATTGACAAAGTAAAAATGAAAACAAAAAATAATCAGAATACGATCATAGAGTATCGATAAACATCGATTATTAAAATATTTATTTACTAAAGAAGAACGATATCAAATGATGAAACTTGTCACACTTGTTTCATATTAGATCATCATAATTCACCGAAGAACCATTCATTTATACAGGGCGTTGATAAAATACAGAAAATGCCATTAATAAGATCTTGTTTTTCTACATTTGACACTTGCTCTTTTATAGTAGGGCAGCAATGGTTCTATGAAAAATGAAAGGTGCCATTTTTTCCAGTGTTATACCAATAGAGCACAAATAGAGTTAAAAAAGAAATCAATAAATTTGTCTTTCATAATACACAACACCATTATTAATGCCAAAAAATCTTCTTGCTATTGGAAACTAATGTCAACATTTGAAAGTATCTTTGGTTGGTTGAAATTAATACCGAATATAAAAAGAGATAAGGCAATACTTGTTGATTCATTCATTCTTATCTTCATTTATTTTTGCATAGTACGATCAAATATGACGGAAGACGTGACGCCGACTCCAATCATTACAACTTCTATTGATCAACCACTAGGTGATATTGTTGAAAATTGGACACCTCGTCTTCATCCTCTTGCTAATCCACAATATCACATTCTTCAAGGTCAATATTGTCGACTTGAATTACTTAATTCAAAAACTAATAATAAAACTATTCAACAACTTTATGACGCATTTAAACCAACGGAACAAACTCATTTTTTTTATTTACCATATGGACCATTTAAAACAATTGATGAATTTAAAGATTTTATAAATTTGAGAGAAAGTGCTACTATTCTCTATAGTATTATAGTTAATGATATAGCTGTTGGATTTATTGCTTTTCTAAGAGTCAATCAAGAACATGGTACAATTGAACTAGGAAGTTTAAATTTTAGTGCACAATTATCACGGACTCGTTCAGCTACAGAAGCAAATTATTTATTATTACAATATGCATTTGATATATTAGGTTATAGAAGAGTAGAATGGAAATGTAATGCATTGAACGCCAAATCTCGACGAGCAGCATTACGATTAGGTTTTCAATATGAAGGTACATGGATCAAATCAGCCGTAATGAAAGGTCATTCAAGAGATAATGCATGGTTTAGTATTGTCGACAATGAATGGGTACAATTAAAACAAGAATTTCAACGTTGGTTGAATCCAACAAATTTCGATAGCAATGGACAACAATTAACAAAACTTAATGCAGAACAAATCAATCCACGTAGTAATAAAGAAATGGATAACATCTATTAGAATATAAAATTAATAATTTCTTTATAGTACGTGATCATTTTTTTTAATATTGTAATTAGATGTTAACACTAAATAAAAAGTTTAATTTATATTTCATCAAAAAAATTGATAATACTTTGCTATACTATGAATCATTGTGTAAGACTTATCTCACATTTTCAAATGAGAATATTAAAGCTCGAAAATAAAGTGAAATAAACAGTTATTGAAATTATTATATCATTCTCAAAGAATATGATAGACATGTATATTTTCATGAAAATGCTCGTAGTTGTAGATTAACCAAAAATGAATGGATTTTAAATGATAATATTTACATTCATTGAGTGTATGTTACACTTCCCAGTGAAATTCGAAAGCTTAAAAAACGTGTGTAATTGTAGAAAATTTTCAAAAATTTACGTTTTGCTTGCAAAATATTTTTCATGTCATTGTATCTTATACATAAAGATGCAAACTATTTCAAATATTCACAATTGTTGCATATAAATGCATGACTCTTATTCTTGCAAACAGTTGCATACAATACTCTTAGGTATTTGTGCAAGACACAATATTTTGCAAAAATAATTCACCACTTTTTCTTCTCATGTTTTTCTGCTATAAGATTACGTTCAATAGCCGTTAATAGTTTTAGGTAATACTTGTGGGTGTGGATATGAGAGGTACATAAACACCCACATCCACACCATCTCCTAAAAAATCAACTGATAGTGTTGATACCTCAGCTTACCTGCTCAAAAAGAATACGCGATATGTACATCAACATTATAACTGTATTGTTCAATAAATGCTTATCGAAAGGAGATTTTTTTTCGGCTGCAAAACATGCAAAAATTGTATGCATTCCCAAAGAAGGTATATATCCTACCCCAGATAGATTACGTCCAATATCATTACTTCTCAACCTAGGGAAATGCTCTGAAAGAATTATGCATAATCGTATTATTCTATGGTGTAAAAATAATAATATATACATAGATGAACAAACGAGTTTTTCATCAGGCAGAAGATTACAAACTAGAGTTGTATCACTTATTGAGGAACTGAGGATAACAGTTGCTGCTAACAACAGACCAGTGTCAGCAATCTTTGTTGACTTCTTATCTGCACTCGATCATATGTGGATACCTTTCCTCATAACAAATCTACACGATCTTCACATGCCGTTACCGATGCTAAAGTGAATATTTAATTGGTTACACAATAGATTCTTTAGTATCCACTTCGGTGATACGAAATCTAGGGTCGTACAGATGAAGAAAGGAGCACCCCAAGATTCAGTTCTTGCGGCAACATTATTCAGGCTTCACATTCACTTCCTTCCAACTTATTTTAATAATATTATAATCCACTTATTTGCCGACGACCTAGCTATTATACTAACCGGTGAACTTGAAAAGAAATTCTCGGAGAACATTAGGGAGCTTGAACAAAAAGCAGCAACAGCACTAAAACAACTTGAGAAATTCTCGGAGGATCTGATACTTTCGGTCAATGTGTCGAAGACAAAGGCAGTATTGATTCACAACATAGCATTCCCTCCATATCCGAAAATATTTTATAAATCTCAAAGCATAGAATTTGTTAAAAGGTTTAAATATTTAGAGGTTTATATATCAACTAAAATAGGATGGGATAAATATATCAATGAAAGACTACACAAAATAAATAAAATATATCATGCAATGAAAATCATATATAAAATGAGCAAAATGAAAGACATTAAGACCCGTAGAAAAATATTTCTAGCATATACTCTTCCTCATTATCTGTGGTTTTTTCCACATGGTTCTTCTGTACTGAAAAACAAAAAGAACATATTGAACATAACTACTGCTCAGGAATTCGAATTGTATACAAATTATACCAATGGGATGACTTAACTACATTCATAGTTGCCAGAGAGAAATCAATCCGTGACTATCTATTTGTGTATTGGCACAGACTGGTTCTACATTTGCTTAACTCCCCTGAAGCGCTAGCCTTCCAACAAGGATGGAATGCATACTTAATGATTACCTCCAACAACAATAAGTGGCTCAAGACAATGGGCTTTCGGAAGAATAGTGTTTTCTCCTGTAGATTGAAAAGAAAAGCAAGACACTATATGATTGACTAGATGGAATTCGATAATGTCCATATCAAGCATTATGACTATTTTAGAAGGTCCACCACTATGATAAACACATTCATCTTAAAATATTTCATTAGATAACGATGTGTTCGTCTTTTTTTCTTTGTTTTCTTCTCTTCTCGTCTCTTCCCCTTCTCTTATTCATTTCATTTTCCGATATGTTCGCTCTCCTTCTCTTCTTCTTTCATTGTCATCTTATTATTATCACCCCATATCCCTTGCGTAACACTATCAGTTTGTAACTTCGCGCTAACATAGGGGATTATAAAAACGTTGTGCTAAATGACTACGGTGTAGCTCTTCACTAACCCTTATCCCGATTGTGAACCACTTATAGGTATGATACAATAAACAATATATTTAAAAAAAAAGTCAACAGGGTAGGTGTGTGGGTGTGGGTGGAAGTCGGAGTGGGAGTGAGATTGGTTGAAGTGAAGATTTGCACCTACACTCAAACCCGCACTCATCAAAGCCCCACACCCACACGACAAGTTGACCGTTGAAAAGAAAAATATTACATCAGAACTATGATAAGTCATTCAATAATGTCAATAAAAATAACGTTATGTCAACAAAAAGTTTCGTTTCAATGGTATTTTTGAAAATGTTGCGCATGTAAGGATAGAAGAACGCCATTTCGATCCGTCTGTTTTTTTTTCTTGCGAAACTATTATTCACATTGAATAAAAGGGTGTGGGTGTGGGTATTCTTCATACTCCAATTGTAACTCAAAACAAAAGGATTTCTTACATATCTTCGTCTAAACTATTGCGTGATCAATAAGTAAATGTGCTGTTGGAGTGCAGAAGTGTTTGTCTCATTTGTCATCTATCTGCATTATACAAGTAAAGGAAGTTCTTGAAATAGATAGATCTAACCATCGCAATTTCCATTTACCTATCACAGCATCAAATATATTGAATAACTTCAACTCTTTGGACATTATTTCTTGCTTTGATTAGATAAGTCATTACGACAATCATGTTGACATAAAGGACAAACTATTTATTACATTCTTCTCAATTAAAGTTTGCACTTTTCTCTCTTTTGTTGTTCTACATATGTATAGCGTCATGTCTTTATTTAGCGTATGCGCAATATGTGCCTTGTATATTTGTGATTATGTGTGAGTCATATTGACGATATTAGGGTCGTAGATAGATATTTATATAGGAAGTTTGATACAATTGAGCATTGGTTTTATTTCATCCAATTGTATGCATTTTTTTCTCATGGTAAGACTATTGACTAAAAAATTCTTGTCGTAGATCTATTCAATTAAGCAGCAGGACGTATTCATCTGAAGGTCGATATATCTTGTCGCATATCGCGTCTTTTTACTTAAGATTCAGCTCAACAGAATCAACGATAGTATGATATTTTTAGGTGAAGATAAAATCATCGTATAAACGACAAACCGCTATTTTCCACCAGCTACTTGTTTTTACCTTTTACTTTTTGTGCTGTCTATGCATCGCTTTCTCAGACTCGATGTATCTTGAAAATAGGAACATGAATATACGAAAAGATAGTAAGATTATGTCGCTTCCAAATTCCAAAAAAAAGTGAAATTTAATGTACGTAACAGCTAGCATCTAATTGAACAAATAGATTGAATTTATTCTTGTGTTCACTAGAAATCTGTATGCTTTAAGTAGATCCATCATGTACTTCTTCAATTCAGATTTTGAACTTAACAGATGATTTTCTAATTTTAGACGTCATTCCCATGGTTCGATACATTGTTTGTGTCTTCGTATTAACATTAGTCACTCGCTAATTGGTCGATACGAAGTTCGGTAATGTAGTTTTTGCCCGTGAACCACCTGTAAACGGACAAAAACCTCAAATAATTGTATCTCGAAGCATTATTTTATATATTCCTGTAATAATGAACTCGGATTTCTCTACGCAAGGAACACCAACACAAAATAAATCGCGTGCGACAGAGACGGTATTCTATGAATACGGACTGAATTTCGATGAAAACGACAATATTAGCTCTTCGTGGTTCGACAAATGCCAATTTAATTGACGTCCGAATGATAACATGGACGATTTGGCTGATTGTGTTAGACTATTGGGACCACAGTGCTCAGGTGATATCATGACCAAGATATCAATAAAGAACTGTGCAGTGTCAATCTCCCTTCAATTTACGATCTTCCATGGTTATGTCCTACATCACTAAAGACGAGCAATCCATTCATGGATAAATGTCTTGTGTCATGATGGTGTTTTTATGATAAATGATACTACTCCAGCAGATTCTTCATCAACATGAGCCTATTATCAAAGTCCTCCTTCACTAATTTCAGTGTAATGGTATTTTTTTTTTATCGGAAGATCCATTTTCGGTTACGATTTGGGTCAGATAGACACCTACGTTTGTTTTTATTGTCATTTAAAAAGTAATTTGATATACTCTAGGTTATGAGTGTGCTTTTTCACAAAGCAACCCACACTCACACGATCATATTCATCAATGAATTAAGGAACAAATCTTCGATCGATAGAGTATACATAAGTAAAATATTGTCGCTTTAAAATGCAAACCAAACAACAATTGTAAATATAGAAGAAAAACTTTGTTTATTACAAAACGACATGTTCTACTCAGAAAAATATTAATATCCGGAATGGGAGATTACAAGAAAAAGGAAGTTTGGAATCGGATTCTAAAATTTATTTATCTATAAACTTACGTATACCGATTCTTTCAAAAATCTTTAATTTTTACTACGTACTATAATGAAGTTTTATAAAAGACAATATGTTCCAATTTATGTCAGTACATATTTAGAATCCAACAATTTTAAACACTAAGCATCTGTGTTGTTAAGTCTTTTCTATTGTTTTCATCAAAAGAAAAAAAAAAAAAACTTCTTTTGTCATTAATTTTTAGAAAAATATTCAGAACATATCGATTTAAAACCAGTAAACGAATCATGACTTTTAGGATATTATGCATATATATAGATATATATACAAATAATCAATAGAAGAAAAGACAATATTTTTACATATAAAAAGAATACAATCATTTTTCATCTTCTTTATCTTCTAAATGAGCAACACGAAATTCATTATAATGTTTCTTTCGTTTTAATTCAAATTGTTTTTTTCGTTCTAAAATTAAAAAAAAAAAGAAAGAAATTTTGTTTTTTTTGCTTTAGTGTAAACACTATATCAATAAAATCAAACCTTGTTCTTCCAATGTCAATGCATGTTCATCTACATCATGTTGATGATCACTTTCAACATGAACATGATGATGTTGATGATGAGAAGGTGATGTTGAATCTCTTGAATGATGATGAACTAAAATCGGTTTGATCGAATCATTTGATGAAGACATACTAATACTAATAAGAAAGAAAAAAAAAGAATCATTCTTTTTAAATACTATATATAAACTTACGTTCCACTTTGTTTGTCATCTGAACCCGATCCTGTTGCTTCTTCTTCTTGTTCTAGAGCACGTAATTCAGCTTCGATTTCTCTTTTACGTAATCGAACAACTTCAAATTCATTATAATGTTGTTTACGATGCTGTTCAAATTGTTTACGATGTTCTAGAAAAATTGTTTTTTATTAATATGTAAATAAAAAGAATAAAATTACAATACCTAATTCTTCGGAAGACATTCCAGCAGTCTCATCAATAGATCTTCGTGATAGACGATTAAAATCTAATTGAGATGAATTAGACGATGGTATTGAAGATTCATTTAGTCTATAAATATATATATATATAAATGTGCAATTAATAAAGAAAAATGATTTAAAAACCTTTGTACAAGTGTATCAGGATCAAAACCTGGCAATGTTGTTTCATCATTATTAACTCCAATATCCATTTCTTCATCAATATTATCATTTGGAGCATAAGGTGTTTTAGGTTCTTCAATTTTCATATGACCATAATCTTTATTAATTGGATGATATGTTGCAATAATATTCATTTCATCAAAATGTGGAATTTTTTGACTAAATAAAAAAAAGTTCAAATATGTCATCAAATCATTTATTTTAATATTGTTTACCTTTTACTTTCAGATCGTGTCATACCCGTTGTTGGATAATCATTTAATTTTGATATGATTTCTTGATTATTATCTAATCGACTTTCATCCATACTTTTCGATGATTTAAGAATACCTCGAACTGGTCGCATAGTTAAATTACTTACGGGATCATGTATTTCATCATGAAAATTTGATGACATTTTTTTTTGTTTTTTCTTCTATTTTCTTTACATCTAAAAGAAAAGAGATGTCAATTTTTTTTTTGTGTTTCATAATAAGTTAAACTAAGAATATGTGAAAGAACATAGAAATGAATAAGATGTTGAAAGAGAATAGAAAATTAAAGAGCTCAAAATGATCTAAGTTTTTCCGGTTTTTTCCTCTTTCTTAGTAGAAAAAAAAAAAAAAAATGGGAATAGATAATACTTTTTATTCTGTTCTTCTCTTTATGCTTTCCATAGGGAAAGATGGATAAAGAAAAAGAAAATTGCCTGAATACAAACATGAGAACAGACATTGATGAATTGTTATAGAGATGAATTGCAATCCTTTACATCCGTTTCTTTTTTTTTTTTTTCCTTTAGCATATAAGAACTATTTTTAGACTCTAATTTCAAGCCATGTTTACATGTGTGAATAATATTTGTAAATCATATTAATGAAATTCCTGGATAAATACATGAGTTATTATCATCATTAACTTTAGCAAGTAGATTTATATGATGAACACATATTTCACCATTGAATAGAATATGAACAACATTAATATGATGAATAAGACATAAATAATCAGCAAGTAATGAACGATGACATTGTTCAGGATTATTTTCTGAACACATAAGAACAAGAGAAGATGATGAAGAAGATAAAACTAATTCATTAACAATTTGATGAAATTCAATTCTTTGCATATGATCAGCATATCCATGTAAATCTGAATCTAATAAACCATTATTTAAATTTCCAATTGATTTATGTCGTCGATGACGACGACCACCTAAAATATCACCATAAAAAATATATTTGAAAGATGATCTTGGTAATAAACATTCTTCTTTTAATTGATCAATATTAAAATGTGGATAATTAGTAGATCGTGGTGAACGACGAATATCAATTATTTGATCAATATTATAACGTTTTAAATATGAAAAAAATGTTGATAAATCATGAGATGAATGTCCAATTGTATAAATTGTAGGAAGCATTTTTTTTTAGTTACAACAAGTCTAGTTAACACACGAACAGAAGTAATCAATGTTAATACGCTACAATCAATGTTATCTCTTCTATTGATTCTACTGTCATCATATCAATGGAATGTAGAGGTCAGATAAAATATTTTCATTTGTTAAATCAAAATAACCGATTGGAAATGTGATCAACTCATCAGTAAACATTCACAAAAAAAAAATGCCAATGTTGACATTAATCTTTTTTTGGTAACTCTATAGGAGATTTGTTCATGACCTTTTTTATCTTATAAAAGAAATCAATATAATAGATTGACTCAATAGGATTCTTTTCTAATGTAAAATTTCGAAATAGATTTGATTTTGTTTTAATATTGCATCAGATTTAATGATTATAAATATAATATAAATTCCGTTTTCTTTACTCTTTTAGATTATTTAAAAATTAAAAAACAATGGCTCGTGTACCAATTGATGTTGAAACTGAAATTGATCGATTTTGTAATAGTATAAAACAAGATACTTATACACGTTCAGTTGATATAGCTTTAGCTACTGTATATATTTTTAAAAAACTTATTGGAGAATCAAAATGGTCAAATGCAAGTGAACTTATTGCTCTTATACGTTCACAAGCTCATCGACTTAATCAAGGACAACCTGTTGATAGTATTACATTTAATATAACAAGGTATGTTAGATACTTCAAATATATGAATGAATTTTTTAACCTATCGTGGGATACAGTATTTATATATATATGTTTTTAAAGGCTGTTCCTAATTCATAGATGCACTCAAATACTTCACGATTTATGATAAGATAAAGAATTGTTTGTTTTTTTCTTTCATTTAGACGTATTTTAAAATTAATTCGTGAAGTATCAGGTCGAATAATTCATGGTAAAAATGAAGGTAGTGATATATCTTTAACATTACAAGCTGTTCTTAATGATCGTACAGCAACATCAACAATAAATGATGATGATAATAATAATAATAATAAAACTGAAGAAAATTTTCAACCTAAAAAACAACAAATTCAAAGTAATATATCTAATTCAATTCCTATAATTAATGTTGAAGATGAAGTATCTGTTCAACGACTTAAACCTGAATTAATGGATGATTTAAATTGGTATTCATCAGAAATTGAATTAAGTGTTAAAAATCTTTCACAACAAGCTTTAGCACATATTCATGCAAATGAACTTATATTAACATTAGGTTATTCATATACAGTTGAACAATTTTTTAAATATGCTTCAAGTAAAAAACGTCAATTTCATGTTTTTATTTTGGAACATGCACCTTTTTTTACTGGACATAAAATGGCAATAAATTTATCACAATTAAATATTCCTGTAACTGTTGTTACAGATTCAGCTGTATTTGCTATTATGGCACGAGTTAATAAAATTGTTATTGGTACACGTAGTCTACTTGCTAATGGAGGTTTAACAGCAAAATCTGGTACATATAATTTAGCATTAGCAGCTAAAAATTATAATGTACCATTACTTGTATGTGCACCAACATATAAATTTTCACCAACATATCTTCCATCATTTGATCCAGTTATGTGTAATAGTTTTCCATCACCAGAAAATATACTTTCATATGAATCAATATTTCAATCATCATTAGATATTATTGTACCTATGCATGATTATGTTCCACCAGAATTAGTTACATTAATTATTGGTAGTGGTATGGGTAATGCACCTTCATATGTTTATCGTATTGTTAGTGAATTATATAGTGCAGAAGATAATGATCTTGAACGTTTACAAAAAGAATCATTGAGATAATTTTTGTTTGTTTTTTTCTATTTTGCATGACATAAAATAAACATCAATATTTGTGTTTCGTTTGTTTTTATTCTAGATTTATAAGAATAATTATGTGAGACAAAAAAAAATATACTATGGCAATAGCTAATAAAAGTTTTTCACAAAAATCACTTGAAATAAAAACAAAATCAATTGAAACAACACTTGTACCACTTGTTACACAAATTTCAACATTAGTTAATTTTAAAGAAAAATCTCGACCATCATTAACAACTAATGAAAAAACACTTCAAGCTATTAATAGAGTAGGAGATGCTGTATATATGGCAGTTGAACGTTTTGTTTCTGTTGGTAAATATTCAATTTATTTTTGATTCTTATCTGTTTGTTACTATGAAAAAAAAAAAATATTAATGAATTTATTTTTAGGAGAATCTATTGCTAATGAAAATCTTGAAATAAAATCAGATTTAATTGATGCATGTCGTGAAGCTCGATCAGCTGGTATGTATAAAACAAAAAAAAAATATTTTTAATTAAAATTTTGTATTATAGGTGAAGCAATAAAACGAATAACTTGTATTGAATATGATACATTTGGAAAACCAGTTTGTATTACTGATAGACAAAGTATGATACAAGCTGCACGTAGTTTATTAAGTGCTGTAACACGTGTTTTATTACTTGCTGATATGATTGTTGTTAAACAAATAATTTCAATTAAGAAAAAGGTTTCAAAATAGATTTTAATTTGCAAAAAAAAAGAAAATACATTAATTATTATGTTATAGGTCATATCGACATTAAATCGACTTGAAACAGTAACATCATTTTCAGAATTTATTAAATTATTTGGAATATATGGAAGTCAAATGGTTGAATTAGCACATTTAACAGGTGATCGACAAAATGTAAGTAATAAAATCTATATAACAAAAAAAAAAGAAATGTTTGTTCTACTAAATTATATTTATTTGAAGGATTTAAAAGATGAACGACGTCGATCTCAACTTTCAGCTTCTCGAACTATTCTAGAAAAATCTACAATGCTTATATTAACTTCATCAAAAGTAATAATGAACTCTCTCAACAACTTATATCTAAGCTTAGGAATAGTTTGGTAAAAATCAATAAAGAATAATGAACTATCTTCGAGTTAAATATTACATAGTGATCTCTACTCAACTATATCTAATTTGAACTTTGAATACGTAGGACGATGTTTAACTAATTATAATGATTTTAACAAAGAAAACGTAATAGTTAAAATTTTGAAATTGATTAGAATTCTTTTTTTTTCAAGAGCATTATGAATTCTTCGTATGTAATGTAAAACAATTATACAAATAGCAACATGTAGGATGTGGCTATTCTTCGTATCTACATTCTAATTATCACATTTCTTCTGTTATCATCATTATTATAAGTGATAATATTATAAAATACATCGTAATCTCCTAAAATAGATATCTCTGTAATTGCATCGTATTTCACATTTCGATCGTTTAGGAATTCTATTAATAGATTTTTTTTTCAATGTTGAAATTCTTTTACATAGGCATATCTTCGTCATATTGAATGTCTTCATTCTCGTCAATGTCGAGATCTTGTTTATGATCAAGTTCGTCGTGCACTTGATATGGTTGGTTTAATAGTTTATGATTCAGGTTCAACAATACAAACAAATATTCCTACACTTACACTTCTACTTACTAAAGATGAAATTAATTTTATTAAATCATTAAGACAATTTGAAGTACAAAAAACAAAAAAAAAAAAGAAAATATTCTATTTTGGTTATTGTTTTTTTTAGTATGCAATTGAAATGTTAAATGTTTCCGTAACATCATCAACTACAGAACAACTTGAACAATTATGTAATAAAACTATTGATAATAGTCAAGATTTTACGGATTCAATTTATATAAGTATTGAACAAAGAGAAAAATTACTTGAATATCATAAAAAATTACAAGAACAACTTGCTGAAATTATTAAAATAATAATTAATATTAATAATGTTGAATCTTCATTAAAAACTGATGTTCTTTCATTATCTATTCAATCAATTCAAGAATTAGCACATGATTTTCGAAAATATGTAAATAAATTTACTTTTTTTTTTTATTATTTACAAAATTTAAAATTTTTTTTTTTTTTGTTTGTTTCAGTTAGAACAAATGGCTATATATCGTGCATCTGAATTTTTTCGTACACATGATGAAAATATTTTACTTAATGAAATAAAAACAT
Organism: Rotaria sp. Silwood1; assembly: GCA_905250075.1. Taxonomy (NCBI): domain Eukaryota; kingdom Metazoa; phylum Rotifera; class Eurotatoria; order Philodinida; family Philodinidae; genus Rotaria; species Rotaria sp. Silwood1. The sequence continues at coordinate 48,422 of CAJNOP010000910.1, read as the reverse complement.
ATTCATTAACGGGTCGATTAGATTTATTACAAGAAGCTATTGATCATTTTCGTGAACAAGCTGATATTGCTATTGAAGTTTGAAATCAAAAAACAAAAAAAAAAATCTCGATTTGTTTTTTTTTTTTAGTTAAGTAAACTTTTGAAACATATTAGTTCATGTGATCAATTACAAGTATCAAGTGAATATCATGATATATTATTTCAAAATTTATCAAATATGGTAAGATTAAAGATTTGCATTTTATTATCTTACTTTAAGTTTTTGTTTTTTTAAACTTCCCATAGAAGAGAGAAAAAACTATAAAAATTGATCTAGATGTATTGAATGATACTCAAAATTTAATAATCCGATCGTCTTGCTTTAAGTGTTTATATTAGTACAAAAAAAAATTTTACAATCATATAGTTTGAACATTATTAATGTAAAAGTTTAATTTTTGAAAGAAGAATTTTTGTTTATATTCTCATATTGTTAATACTCATATATATATAATTTTAGATTATTGCATCATCACAATCTGTTGCTGCACATTCAACTAGTCGAGTACCAAAAGAAAATCTTGATGTTCTTTGTCGTTTTTGGGAACAACAAATAAATGATTTTTCAATACTTGTTAAAGAAATTCAAGATGTTATTGAAGGTCGTGGTGAAAAAACAGTATATTTATCATTACCTCGACCTGGTAAACATGGAACAACATCAAAAAGTATTTGTTTTTTTTGTTATCTCTATAAAAAAAGAAAATATTTTATGGATAACGCTTTTTTTTGAAAAATAAATTTTTAGCTGGTTTTAAACCAACAAAACTTGATTCTGATGAACAAGCTAAAATTGCTAAAGTTGGTCTTGAAATGAAATTAGTTACATCAGAAATGGATGCTGAAGCTGAAAAATGGGATGAACCACAAAATGAAATAGCTAAAGTTTGTTTAAATTTTATTCATATTTGATTAAAAATATTATTTTTAATAATAATAGCGTGCAAAAAATATGTCATCAATGGCATTTTCAATGTATTTATTTACACGAGGCGAAGGAACTTTACGTACAACACAAGATTTATTTACACAAGCATATTATTTTGTTGAAGAAGGTACACGTTTATCAGCTATTATTCATGAATTTGCTAATCAAGTAAATGTTTATTGATTTACAATAAAAAAACCAAAAATTTTTTTTTTTGTCTTTTATTTTAGATACCAAATAAAAATGCTCGACAAGATATTTTAACACAATTAGAAAGAATACCATTAATGTGTCATCAATTAAAATTAAAATTAAAAACTACTGTTTCAGGAAAAAATGCAACATTTGCTAAAGTATACAAACTATCAATATTTTATTTGAATAAAAACAAAAAAAAAGTATTTTTTGTTTTAGGTTGATACTGTTATATGTGAAACACGAGATTTAATGAATGCAGTAACACGTTTATGTACAAATGTTTTTGTTTGTCAATCAAAAGTAAATTATTAAATTTATAAAAAAAAACCAAAAGTATATTTTTGTTTTTTTCTAGTATAATATTGTTGATTATCGTACTGTTTCAAGTAATAATCATTATGCAAGACAACCATTATCATCTAGTAAATGGCATCGAACAACACCTATTGAACGTGATGATCATTTAGAATCAAAATCTGAACGTACAATACGTTCATCATCATTACAACGACCATCAAGTTATTTACCAGACTTTGATTGTATATAATAAATCTTAATTTCTTTTTATAATTTTTATTTTTATTGTGATCAACTATTGTGTGATTGATCTCTTTATAAATTTCTGTTCTTTTTGTTTTTTTTTTTTTTTCTCCAGTGTGTGGAATGCCATTTTATATCCTAATATTAGTCAATATTATTATCTCAGAATTGTATATTTTGTTTAAAATATGTCTCCGTCTTTTTTCTCCTTATTATTACAATCAGTTTGCGCATAAGAAATACATATAAAGAGTATAATAGAATAGAAAAAAAAACGATATATTTATCTGATGAATTCATGCAAGAACTGAAAAGAGCTATTTCAAGAATACAAGATTATATCTTAAATATTAGCACAAAACAATATATTCATGTGTTTGTCAACTAGAGCGCTCTATGTCTAATGTTTTTATCGGTAAAAACAATGATTGGTTGTTTAAAATATGCCTATTCGCTAGTTAATCATTACGTGTTAGTATTATTATTATTATTATTATTTGTTCTCACTTTTTATTTATCAACGTGAAAATAATAAATCATGAGTGATGTTACATGGGATGAAATTCGTAGTTTACGTGCTGATTTTCTTAATTTACAATTAACAGAAACAGCTAATAAGTATGTAAAAATATGAATAAATTAGAAAAATTTCTTACGATTTGTGAATTATAAAATAAAATTATTTTGAAAATAAATATTCATTTATTTATTTATTATAATTTTATTTAGATTATCAGAACGAAATTGTGTTGAATTAATTGGTCTTTTAGTTAAAGAAGGTTTATTAAATGTTATTTATACAACTGATGGAAAAGATATTATTACTGAACAACGACTTATTCGAGAAATTCTCGATGAAATTTATGCAAATGAAGGTATATTATTAATAAATAATTCTTCATTTTAACTTTCAAAAAAAAGGAAATTATTTATAGACTTCTTCAAATTATTTGAAAACAAAGTTTTTTTTTTTTAATTTAATTTTACTATTTAGGTCGTATCAATATTGTTGATTTAGCTCAACATCTTAAAATTGATTTAAGTTATATTGAAAGTAAAGTTGGTGATGTTTGTAAAGAAGATCCAACATTACAATTTATTTTGGGTCAATTTATTTCAGCGTATAAATTTTGTTTTTTTTTTCTTTATTCTTCTTATAGAAAAATACAAAAACAAAAAAAAGAAATTGTTTTTTTTGTTTATTTCAAGTGAATATACAAGTCATTTAGTTGAAGAAATCAATGATATGTTAGTTGAACGTGGTCTTATATCATTCAGTGAATTAATTCGTCAATATGATTTACCTACAGAATATTTAAATTCAATTGTAACAAATCGAATTATTGCTTCATCATTACATAATATTAAATTTGAATCTGGTACATTATATACAGATAATTATGTTCGTTTACAACAAAATATTCTTATTGGTTATCTTGAAGCAGCATTTTTACCTGTACGTGTTAGTGAAATAATTAAAAATACACGTATTAATGAAAATCTTATTCAAAGTAATAAAATTTAAATTAAAAAAAAAAAAAAAAACAATAAATAACATTTTTACTAGTTTTCATTTTACAAAATTAGAATCAAATAATATCCCTTTCCGACCGGATGTTGTCGTTTGGCAACATGGAGTCAATGTTTCTGCCAGATTGACTTAAGTTAATGATGTATAATTCTTTTAACACATTGATAATTACACCAATATATTTCTGCGTAAATTCATGCATTCATAGGAAAAATAAAAGCTGTCAGTGAGGATATGAAAGACTCAATTCACGATGCCCCAAAAGAGCATCCGAATCGAAATACTTACTTTTCCTTGTGCTTGAACATTCAATTGAAGATGTAATTAGTGGTAAATTTTCCTTCAGGGATCTGTAATCTACTGTATCACTAAGTCGAATTATAGAATAAATCCGAACAATAAAAAATGAGGATGGTGCCGTTTGGCAACATCCGGCTGTAAGGGAACAAAGATCTTGAAAAAGTCAATTTTTTTTGTGTATCAAAATTCGATATTTTGTGGGTTTTTTTGAATCTATACCTTCATATCACAGCATAGTTTGCCGTTTTTTGCAGGTCAAAGCTGAAATATCTTCAGAATATTCTAAAACTTTGTGAAATGATGCCAAACTAGCCAGTTTCTTCTAGAGAAGTTCTAAAATTCAAGGAAATTCTAAAAGTTTCGGAGCATTCTGGGTATTCCGACACAGACTATTACAGAATCCTCTAAATCTTTCTAGAATTTTAGAAGTTCCCTGAAAAAAAAACTGGCTAATTTTGCATCTTTTCGCAAAGTTTTACAATATTCTGGAGATATTTCAGCTTTGGCTTGCAAAAGACGAGCAGAAAGACAAACTATGCTATACTAGTCTTCTGATAGCAGGCCGGAAAGGGATACCTTACACATCTATGCGGAAGTATTATTTGATTCTAATTTCATAAAATGAAAAACAATAAAACTACTATTTACATTTGAAAACGAAAAAATTTTATTTATTCATAGATCTTATTGTTAATTTAATTCGAGATAATCGAATTACTGGAAATCTTATTGGAACAACAAAAGAAAATTCAATATTTTATCCAAAACTTTATACAGATGCTCAAGCAAAATATATTGAATCATTTTTTACTCAAAATGGTTATATTGAATATTCACTTGTACGTAATCTTGGTATAACGGATCCTGAAGGACAAACAAAATTCGTATTAAAAGATCGAAATCAAATACTTTTTTTAATATCTGGTTGTATTGATTTATTAAAATTTTTACCACAATTAGAAATGAATATTGAAAATGGTTTAGTTTCAAATGAATATGTTGATATAACAACATTAATGCCAAATAGTTTTAATGAAAATGATATTGAAAAATTATTTAAAACTGAAAATTCAATTAATGAATTAATTAAATCATTAGGTGGAGAATTTATATCAAATACATTTATTATTGGAAAAGAATTACAAGAAAAAATTGATAAAAAATTAAATGAAATTTCTCAAGAATATGCTGAAAAAGTAAGACAAATCAAATTCTCTTGATAAAAGACAAACTGCATGAAAAATACGTCTCAATTTCTTTTAAAAAATATAACAAAATGAAGCAACGTATCTATTTTACATTTGTTAGTTTTTTTTTTGACGCAATGTATTAATTTAATTCGAATATATTCAATGTTCTTGAATTATACTAAACACTTACATTCTATTAACATATATCTTTCTTTAGGAATGTGTTCAATGTACTCCACAAATGTATGCAGCTGTTATTCAAGGTAATATTACATTAGCTAATCCATCATTAGTAAAAGGTGCTAGTGGAAAAAAATCAAGTACATCTACTGGTAAACGAAAAGGTGCATCAAAATTTATTGAAGAAACAAATTCAAATCAAGAAACAATTTCATTTATAAGTAAAGATGAAATAAAAACACAAATACGAATTATTAATGAAGAATTACCTGATGAAATTATTGATTTATTAACAGATAATCTTTATAGGTAAATATTTCTTTATATCAAAAAGAATAAGTATTTTCTTTTTGTTTTTCAATTTAGTATAAAAAGTCGTCAATATCTTGATTTATTTATTCAACGTGTTAAAGAAAGTTTTATATTAAAAGAAAATGAAACAGGTCATGATACAACACGAAAAAATGAAATAAAAAATATACAAGAAACACTTAAACAATTACATGGAAATATTTGTATATTTTTACATTCAATTGAACAATTAATTGCAGATAATGAAACTACTCTTGGTAACAAAAACAAATTTTATAAAATTCTAAGAAAAAAAAAACCAATTTTTATTTAGCTGATACATTACAACGACATTTAATTCGTTCACTTTGTACTGATATGTGTGATATTATTATACGAGAAATTGATACATCAGCAAGTACTAAAACAGGACAATTGAGTATTGAAGTAAGAATATTAAAGATACAAATTAAATTTTTTTTTTTTTGTCTTTTATTTTAAAGGAACGAAATAAAATCATTCAAAAACTTCCTGAATCAAGTCGAAATCATTTATCAAAAGTGAATGAATCACTTAATGGAAAAGTAATATTAATAAAGTTTTTTTTATTTTTATTTCTACAATTTTTTTTTTATTAAAAAGAATGTTGAAACAACTTTAACTCGACTTGAAGATGCAGCTAGTGAAATACTTCAAGTAATATTAAAACGACCAAATAAAAAAACTGAAAAGTTTGTATTTAATTTTTATTATTCAAATATAAGTCTTTATTATTTTGGTTTTTTCAATTATTTTAGAGATTTAATATTGGATATTCGTGAAAAACTTAAAGAAAAATTAACTGATGAACAAGATCCTGCAATGATTCTTCATTTAACAATAACTCTTCTATTTTATGCTGTAAATAATGGTCGACTTATTCATGCACCAGGTAAAACAGTACCAACATTAATTAAATTTTTATCAAAAACTCTTCCGAATAATATTAATCAACGATTACATGAAATGCAAGGTTAGATTTATTTTAATCAAATAACAAAAAAAAGAGGAAACACATTCATTTTCTTTTTTCATAGATTTTGTCATTCAACAATCAACAACAGGAGGAGTAGCAAGTACACAATTATCAAATGAAAAAATTGAATTTATTAAAAAATTAGGTTTAAATGCAAAAGAAAATATGTCATTTACATCATTTTCAAATGACACGAATGAAACATCGTAAAATTTTCTAATATATATATATATAACAATTGGGCTTGTGGAATTTGTTCTTTCAACATTATTTAAAAAAAATAAAAATGAAGATATTAAATTGAATTTGTTATATTGATTGATAATGAACTAATATACATAATAAAAGAATGTCAAACTTTATCAAATCAAAATTCTGAGAGAATCTCTTCAAATATCAAATCATTTTTCGATCAATAAAATATTAAAAATTTTGTTAGTTCCAAGTTTAAATTTGAATTCTTTTCATATGTTTTTAACAGAATGTAAGATACTCACATTGACATTTTCTATATTAATCAATAGATTTTATTGAAATCTATACAATAATCATTATGATTTCGATTGTCAAGTTATCGAGAGAAAGTACATATTTTTATATATTCTTCGTTTCCCTCATTTTCTTCACAGGTAAGTACTATAACTAATAATAATATATGTTGTTGCATGCAAGTTTTAATCACTATCTTGATCAATCAATATCTAAACTAAAGCTTAATGTATTTATATTAGACAAATAGTTTGTTTCAAACAAGTTTTCATCTGCTTGTCCTATATATAATGATTTTCTTTGTTTGCTCTTGTTTTCTTACAATGTATTGCACATACATAGAAAGTCTACACAAGATGTTGCATAGACATATTTCTCAGAAAAACATTATTCCGATCATCAGAAACGATATATATATATATATTTATTCCATTGAGTTTCATAATATCATCTGAATTATGCTATGTACGATAATAAACATGAAAAATACAGCTCTAATATTAGTCATTGTTTCTAGACAAAAATAATCTTAAACAGTCGATTTGCGGTCTCTCTGAATAACACTTCGTAATCTGACATGACAGATTACGTCCCAAACAAATGCCCAAAAACAAAAATGTATATCATTTCTTTTTATAAATTGTTATTTGCATGGTTTCTAGGAATTGTTGTTATACTAATGTATATTGCATTCAATGAAGAAAAAAAAAACATAATAAATTTTGCATGAAATTTTGATTTGTTACATTTCATTTCCATTGTAACAGATGATGCATAATAATATATATATATATTCTTCGTTTCAATAATAATAAGAAAACATTTTGACCTCAATTATAATATATGATTCATTTTTTTTTAGATGGAAAATAATCATCATCTAGATGAATATTTAAAACGAATTGAAGTAAATTTTCCAACAAATGATTGTATGGAAGAATATCTCAATCAATTACATATTGGTCATTTAACACATATACCATTTGAAACATTTGATTTAATCGATTTTAAAGAATTAAATATTTCATTAGATTATATTTTTAATCGACTCGTACGACAAAATCGTGGTGGTGTTTGTTATCAAATGAATGGTCTCTTTGCATTTATTCTTAATAAACTAAATTATAATGTTAAATTAATTGCATGTGGTGTCTATAATGATAAAAACGACAATTATTTTGATGTTCATAGTCATGCAGCATTATTTGTTACATTAGATAATGATACACAGTTTTTATGTGATGTTGGTTTTGCAAAAGATTTTCTTACACCTTTATTCTTTCGTACAGATTGTATTCAATATGCAACAAATGGATTTTTTCGTTTAATAAAATCTAATGATGGATTATATTATATACTTCAAAGAGGTTTTCTTATTGATAATAATAATATTTCTCTACCAATTTCATCATCAACTCCTAAAACTCATATTATTGATATTAATCCAGAACGTATCAAATGGATAACATCATATAGATTTTCAATAGATTTTCATGAAAAATCAATTAAACTTGATGATTTTAAAAATACATGTTCATATATTATTCATTCACCAGATGTTATTCTTAATCATTGTACGATATGTCGTATATATAGATATAAACCTATCAATGGTGCTTATGGTATTATTGGTAAAGAATATTGGGAATGGATAATAGAAAATGGTATAGAAACTCGTAAACATTATCCAATATTCGATAATGATATTGAATTAAAAAAACTATTAAAAGAAAAATTTAATTTAAATATCGAAAGAAAAATTCAACTTTATTGATATATAAATAATTAAATAGATATTTATCGATTTTGACCTTATCTTTTAACACTTTGTTATAAGGATTTTCTTATAAGTGTTCTATAATTACTTTATCATTATAATAACCTTGATATGTCCTACTGTGAAAGTAAAAACATGTTTAAACTGTTTTGATGTCTATAATATTATTGATTGATAAATAACATGGGCGGATCTATGATTAGTAAAGTGTCAAAATTATGAAAGCATATACATTCATCAATAAATACTTAATGTTTCTATAAAAAATTGCAAGTCATATATATATATACTTTCATATGATTGAGATTGTCGATACTGATAAGGTTTTCTCCTTAAAGCTTTATCCAACATTATATCAAATGATATAGATAGAAGAGGAAAAAATGTTGCATCTGATTTTCATTTGTATGAAGAATATCATTTTCAATCGAATAATGTTTTTTCTTATATCATCAATGAACTCTTACATAAACAATAGAATGTTTCTTATCTGGAAGGCATAGACGATACATCAATATTTATCAATTCTATCAAAATATTTTACCTTGTCAAGGTGATACATATGTTGATTGAAATCTAACCATAATAATCAATAGACAGAATTTAACCTTGTCTTTTATATTTTTTCTTTTTTAACATATGTTAATAATTATATGAATATTTTTCTAATTAAATTAATGAAAATATTTTTTGACAATACTTATCATCTTGTTAACCTCTTATATGAAGAAGACATCAAAGGTCTATTATTATTTTTTTGTTTTTTTTTTATTAGCTAAAGACATTTTCTAGTTACACATTAAGAACAAGTATATGTTTATTGAAATACAATAATATACATGCTGTTGCCAATTCATTTTTCCTTCATGCATCTTCTACGATTGTGAATGATATGCATAATAACAAAGAATACAACCACAACAAGATGTAAATCATATCCTATCGATCTTTTAGTTTGTCATTTTGTAATATACTCTATGTATATATGTAAAAATATATTAATCAAAAATAAGCGTAGACATATTATATTCATATAAAAACAAGTTTTTTTTTTTGGTTTCTTTTTAATGTGAATCGATAAGAAAAAAAAAATAATGATATTTATTGTTGATTACAAATTAAATGCTTAGAAAAACTTTAGACCACATTGGATGTATACAAAAAAATAAAACATCTATATTTGAATATTAGTCAATATATACAAAGAGATTCGGGTGACTTGCGGTTTGTTGAATATATTATTCTTTAACCGCATTCTAAATTATTATTTAAACTCATAGATATAATAAATTGTACATGTATATATTCATTAATATAAAATTAGATAGTATCAATCTAGAATCATGATTTTTTTTTATCCAATTATCAAAGCTTTTTGACATCCGCCTTTTCAATTATACTTTACACAATTTGATGTTGTCCTTCTCATGATATATTTTTCTTTACAATAAGATTAATCTGAAAGTTGTCTTATGCGATAAGACATGATTCAAACTTATGCACAGCTTTATCAAGAGTACATACACGCGAAAAAACGATCACTAGTGACAACAGCAGCAGCAGCAACAGCAGCTTTTTTGTGTATTCTCTTTTGCTCTCTCTCTCTCTCTCTCTTCGCTCTTCCTTCTCTCGGTTTTTGTAGGTATTTGTTTCTTTTTTTTTTTCTAGTTTTCTCTTGTTGTCTCTTATTCGTACAAATTGATTTGTTTTTCTTTTTCACAAGTGTTGGTAACGGTGACAATATCAGTATTCTTAAATCTCATATTGGACATTATTTTATTATTATAAGAGTTCAATAATGATAAAATTATTCTTATTCATAAGTATTTTAATATCATTATTAAATTTAATTCATTGTCGTTATGCTGAATGGGAAGAAATAAAACCATATTGTGGTATACGTCCTGAACCAAAATGTTGTATTAGTCGAAATGATAATTGTTTTATGCCATATTATGATTCTCGATGTTATTGCGATACATTTTGTTTTCGTGGCATAGATAATCATGATTGTTGTCCTGATCATGATGCTGTATGTGAAGGTAAAAATACATCATTACCAACAACAACACCAAAACAAATTCAAAATTGTTTGGATACAAAAACTGGTCGAAAATATTCATTAGGTGAATCATTTTCACATGATTGTAATTTATGTCGATGTATTACACTTGGTTATCAAACAACATTATCATGTGAAGAAGATCTTTGTATTAATAATCCAGATCTTATATCATATGTTAATAATAAACAACCATATATTGGTTGGACAGCAACAACATATGATAAATTTAATGGTGTTAAAGTTAAAGATGCATTAAAATATTATCTTGGTACATTACCTGATCGAACATTACGTACAATGGTTGATAATGCACCTCAAGATATGGATGATTATCATCGTATGGAAACAATTAATTCATTTGATGCTCGTACAAAACCTACATTTATTGGTAAAATTCGTGGTATACGTGATCAAGGTAAATGTGGTATATCATGGGCATTATCAACAGTTGATGTTGCTGCTGATCGTTTATCACTTGTACAAAATATAACACTACCAAAAGAACCTTTAAGTGTACAAAATATACTTTCATGTACAGATCAAGATGCTAAAGAAAATTGTCAAGGTGGTCGTGTTGCATATGCATGGGGTTTTATAAAAGATCGTGGTGTTGTTACAGAAAATTGTTATCCATATGAAAGTGGTAAAACAGGTAATATAGATGAATGTAAACTTCATTTATCTGATACTGATTTACTTATGATTGGTCAACATCGAAAATTAAAAAATATTAAATGTCCATCAAATATTAATAATGGTGAACATTATAATTTTGGTCCTGCTTATCGTATTCGTGATGATGCAAATTCAATTAAATATGAAATATATTATCGTGGTCCTGTACAAGCAACAATACGTGTTACACCAGATTTTTTCTTATATAAATCTGGTGTTTATCGTTGTGGTGGTTCAAGTTATCATAATCAAAATCCACGTTATGCTAATTTAGATGCATATCATTCAATTCGTTTACTTGGTTGGGGTACCAAAACTGATCCAAGTACACAAAAAGAAGAAAATTATTGGATTGCAGCAAATTCATGGGGTACTGGATGGGGTGATAATGGTTATTTTCATATTCGTTTTGGTGAATGCGAAATTGAAGATACAGTTATTGCAACATATGGCAAATCAACAGATGTATTTAAAAAAAAGAACAGACGTCAATAAAGTTTCTTTTTTTTTTATTTTTAAATAATGAAAAATGTGTGTTGTGTATCCCAGATTTTTTTTTTGTCTCTCCTAGTAGTTTTTGATATAAATAGAATTCATTTGTCTTTATCTCTTAGTATGATACATGTATTTGTTAATCATAACGACGATATATGAGTAGGCGGAGAAATACAAGTGATCAAATTTCTTTCTTGCTTTTTTTTTTACGTATATGGTAAGATCAAAATAATAATGTCAAAAGAAACTTGCTGTTGTTATTTGGTATGTCTATATATCCTGTTCTTTTTTTTTTCTCTTTTCTATGGATGGGTTTTTTTTTAATATTGATTTGATCGACCTTGCTAGATTTACAAACCATTCTTTATATTAATCTTACTTCGCTTATTTGACATGCATAGAAATGATTGACGAATTTTTTTCTCTTCATAGTATAATCAATGACAAATTAACTAGTTGATGTTGGATAAAAATAAATTATATAGAAAAATAAATGACTTGTGTACGAGTTTGATTATAAAAAATAAAGCTTTATAAATAATTCGAGAACTTCATTATAATTCAAGGTAAACACAAACTTTGTTTCTCTGCGATCCTTATGCATACATATAGACATATTCTTATAACAATTGAAAAATAAAACTATTGATTTACTATTGTCAAATGACAACGAAATGGATCAAGTTTTCGTTTTTTTTTCCTCTTTTGTTGAAATAAGAAACTAAAAAATTAATTTTATACGATGACAGATCTATGTTTGCTTCAAAATTCAAATCTAATCAAAAACAAAAAAAAGCAAAGCAAAGATGAATGAATATGTAAAATAAATTTTATTAGTAGTGGACAAATAAAAGCATCGAAAATGTTTTTTTTTTGTTTTTTTAATCAATTATTGATAATCATGAAATTTTAGAAAAATTTAAAAAGACTAAATGAGAGAAATTTAAATTATTTTTATTTTTTTTAATTATATTTTTCAAACAGAATATGTGCGTAATTAAATAGTCTGTTTTAACCAATTTGAGCCCATGATGGTGGTTTATTATGAATATAATATGCTCGTTTTCCAACAGTTGCCCAACTTGGTCTTTTAAAACGTTTACGATTTGTTTCTAAACTTTTAATTTGTCGAAATAATGGATGTAATGATGATAAATCTGTTGATGTTTCTGATTGTGATGGAGCCGGAAGTTGATCAAGATAATCTTCAAAAGTTTCATCATCAACTAACTGATTCATGACTGAGTCCACAACAGTATTTGCAGGATTATTTGATAATGATTCGTTAGCAATCAATTCACATGGACATGGATTAGCCATTGTCATTGTTAAAATAGTAAATATGAATGGTAAGAAAATAAATGATATATGAAACATAATTGTTATGTTTTGTGTTTTTGTTAAGAAAAAAAAAAAGAATGAGAATCGATCTGAACTCTATATAAATATTGCCATAAATGATAGACAATTTATAAGATGTAAGAAGAAGAGAAAAGAAAAAAATAACCTATAAATAAATCTAAATAGGCGGACAGTTCGTCTGTTCAATGCATCTTAAAAGTATTGATTATGGAGTTCTTCGGTTATTTATTTCAGAAGAATTGATTGTCATTGTTGAATACTTCAGAAGATTGACTCGATTAATTTTATCAAGAAAATTATTTAATAAAACACGATACTTGTGATAAATACCAGATACTTCATCTTGTTATTTTCAAGTAAATGGCGTTTCTTTAAAGTCTAGTTTATCATTAGAATAAACATCATTCTTCATATAGAAGACTATATTCAAAAAAAAATATAGCAATATTGAAAATGTCATTTGTTATGTCACCAAAAGTTCGTTTAGTTCTAATTGTATTTGATAATAAGAAAAACAAAAAAACAATTAATATTCGACATATCAAAAAATGTTGACTATATTAAAAAATGAATAAAAAATTATTCGTATTTGATAATCGTTCTATAATGAACAATAAAATAAATAAAGAAATTCAATATTAAGTTTTATTGCGTATGAATAATATGTTGGAAATAAATATGTTTAATGTCATGATACGAGCTATTAAACAGGTCAGAAGCAGAATGTTTTATACTTATTCACACTTTTGTTTCCTTGAAAGACAAAAAGTTCAATGTGCTTTTTCTAATAGAAATTCATAGAATCATACATGTATAAAAATACGATATTGAAAATTCATCACAAATATATACAGGATGGTCTATAAATAGATTTACAACAAAAAAACTTAAATAGCTCGATTCTATAGAGGTAAATTTTGTTCTATAAGAATTTGAAATTGGCCCCAGTGATAAGATGACTTTGTAAAAATTTTGATCATCAGCGATACTACGAGCAAGCGTGCGATGGGAGTAATTTCCTAATTGTGCCAAAAAACTAAGACAATTAGTGGAAAATGACCGTTTCTCTGACACAAGACAAACTAAGTTTACTTGGTCAACAAAGCCGTTTAAATCATGTCCTTCGATTATTATTTTAAAAAACGATTCAATTTTAAAATGCCATAAATAATGATCTTGTCTTCATCTAGCAATCTTTTGAAAGATGTTAAAGATATTACTTATGATATATTGGATTAGGAGTCGAATATTTCTTATCACAATTTGCTGTACTACCTTGCTTTGTATAGATGATGATGATACTAATATAACATTGACAAGAAGACAGCGCTATAGAGTGCAAAGTTTAAGATTGTTTTTGATAGGATCCATTTTAATGGAAGATGAGTTATATATTTACTTTTTCTTTTATATTATACTCGAATAGTTTGAGAACTATTTGTTTTGAAATGTATTTCATAAATAAAACACATTTACTGCACGAGAGTTTCAAGTTTATCAATCTTCTTTCTTGCTTTGATTATCACATATTTTCATGATGTAAATGAGAATATATAGTCAAAAGACTCTTATGATTCATGTAATCTATGTTGACAACCACAAATGATAGAATTTCAACGATACTTTTTCGTATGCCGCTAGCAATCATATTCGATGAATTAGGTGGTTTTGTTTTAGAAAGCTCGCGTTTTGAAAGATGGAATCTTTGACATATCGAATTCGTTAAGAACAGTCTCACAACTGTCACGCGTCTATTAGAGAATTATACAAACTAAATATTATTGTTCATTAGGCCTTGAGACTCACAATTACCAGCCGAATGCAACACTCAATATAACTCTAAAAATCAGTCTTGTTCACGGTTGTTCTTAGAGATTCTACGCTGACTTTGATACGAAGTTATAGACCACTGAAATAAGTATAAGAAGTAGAGATTAGTAGGAGTATTCCGAGGGAAATTTTCTCAGGATGGATACCAGAACTGAATCTAATACTGGGCTTGAAATGATGCTGTGTTTATGGGAGAGTTTAAAGCCTTCTCTTGCAAGGCTACTGGGATAAAAGCCGTCGTTTCCTATCAATAGTTGAGCTGTTTTGGGCACATATTGGCTAGGATTCGACGGCTAACCTATGATCAATAATTAAGATTCTCCAATCGCTCTTAAGAAAACGTGCAAAACAACAGTTAATAATGTTTGAAACAAAACCAAACATCATATCTCTACCTTACTCTCACTTGCTTTATGTGTACGGCATTTATTCAATTCCAACAACTATAGATAAGGTCGAATGTCAATTTTAGCAGTTGTGGTATGATGGTCAACTTCAAACATACTTTGATTTTTGAACTTTTGTATATTTACTAAACGTATTTTATTTGATTGGATGAAATAAAAGAAATAGTAATTTTTTCATATGAGTAAAAGAATAAGAACAGACTAGATAAAGCTATGATGAAACAATTTTTCGGCTACTTCACAGATCTCTGTTGTGGATTACTCTGAGTATTAGTCGAAGGATTTGTACTTTTATAGCATGATTCTCGATGTTTCAGAAGTTTTCATTTTGTTTTTTTTTTGTGTTCTGTCAGTTATACTTTATTAAACGGTTAAAATAGATTATAAATATTAATGGTTAGTAACTAGAATAAGCTTTTTCTTCGGTAAAAATTTTTGCTTTTACAAGGATAACTTCTTCATACATTCTTCAGCCAATTCATTTGGCATTGTCACTTTAAGTTTTGATTCATTAGTCATAGCTCGTTCTACTGTCTCACGAGCATTTTTATTGCCAGACCATGATCGACGACTAACACCATTTATTACATCCCAATATAACATGTGTCGAATATTATCATCAGCTTTTGTACTTCCATCAAGAAACATACCAAAACCACCTAAACGAAAATTCTTAAACAAAAAAAAGAACAAACATCTAAAATTCTTTACCATTCATAACTTCACCCCATCCTACACCACCACCATTATGTAATGCAACCCATGTTGCACCACGAAACGAATCACCAATCACATTTTGTATAGACATATCTAAGAGAAAATCGAAACATATAAAGAAAAAACAGCAAGAGATTCTTCATTTTTGATACACACCTGCACAAAATGCAGATCCATCTTCAATATTTGCTGTTTCACGATAAGGTGAATCTGTGCCTGATACATCATGATGATCTCTTGATAAAATAATTGGTCCTTTTAATCGACCTGTTTGTACAGCTTGATTAAATGCTAATCCAATATTAATTCTACCCATTTGATCAGAATATAAAATCCTTGCTTGAGAACCAACAACTAATTTTGCATTTTCAGCTTCTTGTATCCATTTTAAATTATTATTATATTGTTCAAGAACATTATCCGGAGCTATTTATTGAAAGTTTACAAAAAAATTAAAGACAATAATATTTAATACATACTATCTTTATTTGACATAAGTTTTTTAATAACATCTTCAGCAATCTTATCCGTCTCTTGTAAATCACTTGCCAAACCTGATGCACATACCCATCTTATAAAGAAAAAATAAGATAGATATAGAAAAATCATAAGTCAAAACAAACCTAAATGGTCCAAAACCAAGTGAGAATATATCTCCCATAATATCTTGAACATAGGATGGATATTTAAAACGAATACTTCGTTCTCCATCCTCACCACCAACCGGAGCACCTTGATAATACGAATTTTAATAAGAAAAAAAGATTTTATGATGTTCAATTATACCTGCTTGTTTAGCTGTAAGTAAAAATGCATTACCATAATCAAAAAAATACATTCCACGTTCATATAATTTATCAATAGCAGCAATTTGTCGTTTAATACTAAAAGATGAAGAAAATAAGAAAACAATAAAAAATTCATATACACTAAATAAAATAACCTTTCATGAACAAGTTCTTTAAATTTTTTTGGATCATTTTTCATGCATTGTCGAGCTTCGTCATATGACAACTAACAATTTGTATAATTATATCGAATAAGAAAAACAAACCAAATTTTTTTTTTTAAATTTACTTGAACTGGATAATATCCACCTTGATATGGATTATGACATGATGTTTGATCACTACCAAGATCTACGAGTGTTTCTTTTTCATTTGCTAAACGTTCCCTAAAGAAAATAAGCTAATATAAATGAATTGATTAAACATAGAAAATGACTAACCAAACATCAACAACATTCCCAACATAACCAATTGATATTGCTAATTTTTTTTCTCGGCATTCTCGTATACGAGTCATTAATTGATTTAGATTATAAATTAATTCTTCACACCAACCTTGATCATATCGTTTTTTTGCAGCTTCTTCACTTACTTCAGCAATAACACCAATACAACCAAGAAGTTGACATGCTTTTGGTTGAGCACCAGACATTCCACCCAAACCTAATTAATTCATCAAATTATATTCAACAAGATGTAAATTATTTATATTACCTGATGAAACAAATACTTTTCCACGAAGATCATCTTTACCAAATTTTTTTCGAGCTGCATTCATAATGGTAATCTATGATGAAAAGATGAGTTTTCATTGAAACATTAGACGTTGACTTTTTAAGATTATAAACTAAAATGCTAGTTGTATTTCTGTTCATAGTCTATGAGTCCCCCAAAAAAACCGCATCCATTGTTACGTGGCTCGATCCTTCCTATAACAGACAGCCTGTCTCTTTCACAATTCTATTCCTCTAGCAACGACATCTAATTCTCTAGAATCTACTAAAAAACGAAAAATACACAATAAAAGGCAATTGCTCCATGTCACACTAAAAGATTCCAAAATAGCAAATCTCTTGAACCAATTAATCAATATTAGTTATTTCCCTACACCGCTTCAATGTTTACTACATACAAATGTTCCATGAACAATACCCTGTGGACCAATATAACAATAAGATCCAGCTGTCATCTGGCCATACCTATAGATTTAATGTTTTTAAATAAAATCAATATTTTAGAACTTACATCGTACAACCAAGTGCAAACATCTGATCATATTCATTCTTTGATGAATAATTTGGAATCATCTCAAAAAAAAAAATATAATAATTATTTAGACTATTTCTCTCATTCATTTAACATACTAAACCATTAGTAATAACGACACGTGGTGAGCAATCAACTCTAGTTGGAAATAAACCCATTGGATGACCTGAATACATAATAAGAACTTGTTCATCTGTCATTGTACTTAAATAATGCATAACCAACAAAAACTAAAATATTTCAAAATCTCTTATAAAAATATCGAGTTTCATTAAAACTATTTTTACTTGAGCCCAATTAGAAAATACTTGACCATTTCCACCATAGGTAACTAATTCATCAGGAAATTGAGCAACACTTCTATCCAAATTATTCATTATCATCAACATAATACCTGCAGCTGCTTTACATTTGCATGGATATTCATCAATTGGATATGCATGAATTTCAATATCAGGTTGAAATCGATACATATAAATATGACCATAAGTATCTAATTCATACATAAATTCATCAATTAATTTAGGTTGAATATTCGACGGAAAATAACGAAGTGCATTTTTAATTGCTAACTAGAATTGAATAATTTTTTCTTTTTGAAGAAATAAATTGAGGAAAAAAAATAAGTTAATAAATAACCTTTCGTTCTTTATCGGTTAATGAAGGTTTTCTATCAGGTGCATGTGGTACATTTGTATTTCGAGTTTTTTTTGGTGATGGTAAAGGATTCAATGGTAATCCTGAACAGAGTTTATTAAGAATTTCATTTGGCATCTAAAAAAACCAACAAAAGAATATTATCAAATTTATTATTAGTTTGTGTTTATGCTTTGTTTGTCGTTTAACGATCTTCTCAAATAGCTCATATTTGAATCTACACGTTAAAAATGCCACTATAATATGCTACCATTAAACATGTGATTGGTTTGACTTATTGAAGTAAAAATCAAATCGAAGACGCATTCAAGCATAACCATATATATGAATGAGAAAAAGTGAATCTCAATATACTGGGCATATATTGAAAAATTGCAGTTGAAGGTGTGATACAAACACATGTAAATTGTACAGAACGTTTATCACTTCGTACAGAAATAGTGAGCCAATGAAATTATGAATCCTTATTTTACCATCATCCAATAATTTTTGTTCTTTCTGACAAGCAAATAGAAATACCAACAGTATTTCCAATATTGAGTATCTCAAGCAAAAACAATAATCTAAAAAGTAGAATAAGTACTTTACTTAATTGCATAGACGGTACAGGATCAATTTTTTTTTAGGGGAAACAATAAAATTCTAAATAGATTTATTTTGTCCTTCTTCTCCCCAATAGTAAATATTTCAGCAACAAAAATTTTGTTGTTAGATTAGTTTAACAATTTTTATTGAAAAGAAAGTTGATATTCATGTCAAAGACTTCCCTTCACATTCTTTAAGTATTAATGTTAACAGCTAGTTGCTTTCTTTGCTGATTGTGAAGTACTAGGTAACATATGTTTTCTTGAACATTTTAATTTTCAATTTAAAAAACTACCTTGAAATATCGAATGACAAGACTAATTTTATTGGTAATAAACAGCAAAGAAGATTAGCCTTTTTTTCTCATCCATTAAATTTCGGTTAATCAGACCTTCATTGTTTGAATCAAAATCGTTATAAGTATCGCTTAGTGTGGCAGAAGTGAAAGTTAACTAGATGGTATTCGACTTTCACTCGAATATGAAATGTGATGCGAAGCACGAAAAATGTTATAATTTCATCAATCAGTTGATCAAAAACCGCCATAGTAAAACTCACCACAAGAAGAATTCTATAAATGCTGTCGATTGATCGTTTAATTATCTATATGATTTACTATCTATAAGGTGTAAATATAGATCAGCAAGCGTGTTTGTGAAGAAAATGTTTGCACCTAACGTAGAAAAAAGTATGTTTTGTTTTTGCACTTCGGCATGTATTCGAAAGACTTTTTTGGTCAAAAATAAATGAACAGTTTTTTTTCTTTTCAATGTGTTTTATATAATATAATCACAGAGTATGCATTGATACTAATGCAAAATATGTCGTAGTTTATATTTGAAAACTTGAATAATTACTATTTTTATAGTTTAATTTGAATTATTAGCAACTACTCTTGGGGTACAAGACGGCAAGATTCTAAGATTCAGTTGCATCAAGTTGATTTAATCTTGATCAGACGAGTTCGAGATAGTTCAATCTCAGTTATTGATTGATCGCTCAAGATGTTCTTGACTAATGGTTAAAATATCTATCATATGACACATTTTTATGATACAGTCAGTGACATGTAATTGACCTCCGATGATGAATATTTCATATTGTATCGTATTTTGTTCCGAAATGAAAGTCATCGCAAAATCATTCTCATTTGTATCACTGAGATATTTTGTTGCGATGCTCATACGCAGCTCAATTATGGAGTCTTTACGACCGCATTTTTGCCGTATACACATCATATTTATATCATATTCAGCCAACATAGATCGCTGTACGTCTGATTGCTTTTACAGATAAACTTATTATGAGATGACCTACTCCAACTAACCAAACTCTCAAAAGTCTTCTATAGTGATTGACTCTAGAATCACAACTGGTGCATCGAATTGGTAAGCTGAAATTATAAAAGAAGAGCCGTCTGATCATTATCCTGTTTTGATCAAAGTACCTTTATCAATCGGAGTAAAAAATACTTTCGTTAAACTAACTGAGAAAGAATCTCTATTGTTCTCAATAATTATATATATTGATAAAAATTTTCGAATAAATTTCAGTGGAACACAATCAACAGTTATAATAAAAGATAAATACGTTTTCTACGTGCATTAGTTATGCATTAACTTGGACAAAAATTGTACCAATTATTGGGTTCACCGGAAATTCATGTTAGTAAATTAGATGGTTGTTATGGCATAACATTACTTAATTCAAGACATTTATCAGAACCAAATTATCTTTCTATTGATTCATTATTTGGCTATTTATTTTATTCAGATTGGAAGAATTAATTTAGATGAAAGTAATATTGTTAAAATTATTGGTACGAATATAGCTTGACCAACAGATGTAGCAATTGATATCATTAATCAAAGAATTTTTTGGATTGATAGATGTTTAAAAAGATTAGTTAAAAGCACAATTTCTTCTTTGTCATAGCACAGAAACCTATGATGTATTTATGATTAAAGCTAAAGTAAAACATAGAAAATTGAGGGTAAATATCATTTTTATATATTAAAAAAATAGAAAATATTATAAATAATAAGTTAAATCTCTTTCTAAATTTGCCCTGTTGTCTATTTCTGAAAATCATAGATCGAATTTTCAAGTTCTAATGAATTATACTCTTGACGATAGAAGTGTCCCAACTGATTAATGGCTTTTGAGGTCGGAACTATCTGTATTATGTAGATCCAAACGAGCTTTGAGTACCAGGATAAGAGGTCTGATCATTAGCGCTTTTTTGCTGAATAGATAGTGGGAATTTATGGTAGTTTACATGTTCGTGTCAGAAACACTAGAAGAATTGATTTTCGAATTCTGACTTGAGACATTATAAAAAGACAAATCTTTTAATTTGCTTCTATCCTGAAATGAGGATACTGAATCTACTGTTATATATATGAGATTTAAAAGACACGCTTTTATCATAGCTGTGTCTTAAGTGAATCATGTTATGATTGTCGTTGAATTTAGGTCACGATTGTTAAAATAGCCACACAACTACCTTTGTTCACAATAAGCCATGAATATAAAACATGCATAAAATAGTAATAATAATAATGCCAAAAGAAAGTCAAGTTTTAGAGTTATAGACTTTCTCGTTTTGTTTTCAAAGATAAACCAGGAATTATATTCGATTTCTTTTTGAAAACATCTTTTGAGTTAGAACTGAATTGTTCATGATTCACTTGGTTAGATAAATTTTGTTTTTTTTTCCTCTCACTTGAGCACACTATTAAATTAATCTAAGGGCAGACGCCGTCTTCGTATAAAAAGTGTTTCTCCTAACATCAAGTATTCATGATCACAAAGAATCTCTAAAATTCACTTTTAGTTTTCATCGACATCTCAGATCATATTCACTATGTATTCTGTAACTGCCACTTTGTCTAGCAGCAGGTATTTGAAAACCATCGTAGATTAACAAATTCACATTTCTTCTGCTGATGATACAATGGTATCGTGTGAGTATGAACCTACTCTTTTGTAACACTGACAGCTCACATTCCTCTACAATTTTTGAATACGTGGACATTTTAGTAGTATGGGGTGCTTCTATTACGGCTAGGAATTTACATATAGTTTACGTAAGGAGGTCCTAACAAACCAAAACTAAGTTTCATGATTGTGATAGTGACAAAAAATTCGAAAATCATTTTTTATCTGATGTTTCTGAGAGAAACATTTAAAAGCTACTGTAAAAATACATTGTCTCGCCAACAATAAGCTATGGTTACGAACTCTTTTTTGTGCATTCAAAATCCACTTGGAGTTACCTTATTGACATAGTCTTGACACTGTTTTGTGAAATTAGATGAGGTTTTTTTTTCACCAAAATGCAAATAAAAATTGAATATGGTGATTTTCTAATTATTTCGAGAGAAAAAAAATTCTTTTTCTTCTATTTTGAATATTAATTAAATAATTCAATACCTTATTCTAAAGAGATTCAGTAATTATAATGGGTGTGGGGTAGGTGTGGGTGTGGATAAAGGAAAGAGCCGCACCCACACCCATCCTCTTCATTTCCACACCTATAGCCACACATCCATACCCCGGTCTAATCGAGTGCTGTGATATTTCTGCGTCGATTGATGTATGTTTGATGTGGCGGCCAACGAATGGCAAGGTCTTCGAATCAGTTTAGGTAATCATTGTGCAGTATATGAGTGTGGATTCTTGGCAATTTTGGAGGTATATCATCTCGGTAGGTCAGATAATTCTGTATCGATTGATGTGCTTTTTATGCCTAGGCGAACGGGTGGAGGTTTGATTGTATAGGAATTTGTCCAACTGATTGTTCAATAGTACAATTTTTTTTTGTAGTTTTCGTTCAGATTCGGGAACGTTTATAACAGTTTGGCGCTCTATAATTAATTCTAGTTAAAATTTATCTATTTTCAGTTTCGGAGATGGGTTTAACGGTTTTTGAGTTTTGGATTGCGTTGAATAAAATATGGAACGAATATGATTGCTTGTTTATATCTGCGTTCTGATTGATGTTCGTAATAGCTTCAAATTAATATATTAGAATCACAAATTCATCTTTGACCTTACACAGGCGACAATAAACAATAGCATTACTGTCCGCATGTGAAAGTAGATAAGAATGGTCAAGGTTTACTCTTGATCTCACCTAGCGCAGCCAGATATATACTGCGATGATGGTGCAGATAAGAAATAAAACACTTCTATTGAAGGCTTGTAATATATTGAATTACATTCATATTGGGGTGTGGATGTCGGACTGTGAGTTAAGGGAAGAGTGATACTCATATTCACACACCCACATCCATACCCCTATCCGAGGTATTGTCATAGTGAATAAGGATCTGCAGAAGTAGTGATAACTTTATCATTCTAAGTGTGTGCGTATGATAAAGAACGAGTCAACATCATGAGAGAGAAGATGCATTCACTTTGCTCTCACAGTTGTAAAATATCAAACTGATATATTTTCTTTTTTTTTAGCAGAATCAGTTGGAAAGATGAGATCAATTAACACACTCCTGATCCTCTTTTTCGTTGCTGTTCAAAAAAGCCAAGCCATTCAACTGTGTCCATCATCATCAGAGAATCCCCGTTGTGTGGATGAAACTCGATTGAACTGTAATAATTCATTATCTGCTCCAAGTGATTTTCACTGTTGCGATGGTCTCAAATGCGTTTCTGTAACAATTCCCGCCACCGATACACAAGAACGATATGAGACGACAATGTGCGTCGCCTCTTCCTCGAATAGACGTCGTGTTCGATCTAGTGTTGCGCCAGCCAAAACACCACCTGTGATGGCCTCTGCTTGGTCAGCAGCCACAACCTATTACAACATGTCCAACGGTGATACGGGCTGGGGACACTTTTGGTTTGATGAATCGCTTAGAGCAATCCGAACCGACTTTTACCCGACATGTCCCTTTTTACAACTGTATGCAGCCGGTATCGATGCCAATTATGTTCCATGCACTGTGCTCTTCTACGAAGGACAAAATTATTATGTGTATCCATCGGCACATGTTTGTTGCAACTATACATTTCCTGCATGGCATCCGGAGTGGTTATGTCAAAGCAACGCCACGTACAATGGAAATGTTCTTGTTAATGGTCAAATGACCGATTTTTGGATGGTCGAGTGGGTGAGTGAAGAGGAAGAGATAATTTGAGGTTGACTGGATGAAACAAAGTCAGAACCGATCTGAATCGATGGGGAAAAAAATCAAATTGAGTTAGTCAGTTGATTAAGCAGAGTCTTTGTTTGCATTTGACAAACCTGCGTAATTAAAAATTAGGAATAAAAAGAACGAAGATGCAGAAGGCATGAATGAACCGGTAACCTAATGATTCATCTACATCAATGGGAAATAATACAGAAGGATTAGCTACGCCAATATGCGAGATTAAAAAGTAAAGCTTGAGACTTGTTCATATTAATTTCGAAAGTGTTCGTTCACTATCATTTTATATAAAAAAATTATATGAATTTCTTTTGCTTTGCTATTTAATTCTCAGTTCAGGTACAAATAGAAACCGTTTGAATTGAATGGGTTACGAAAATCTGTTCGATAACGTGTTTCTCGCTATTCATTGAATGCATCCTATCTAAGTTTGTATTTATAATTTTAGTTTTCCAATTTTACTGGTGTGGGCCCAATACGAAATCTTCGCAATATGTACACTGTAGCGGATTCGCGTATTCCTGTACGTTTTCGAGAAGATCTAGATACGGGTTACCTCGATTTTCACGATTATGTCGAAGGTCCTATTGATCCAACTATATTCACTTCAGTGATTGATGCCTATGGTCCATGTCATCCAGGTCACGGTGATGCTGGTAGTACTGATCGGACATGCACTCGTTATAATTCGCAAACACTACGTCGTTCATGGCCATGTGACAATCCCACATGTTCCTGAGCATAGCATTGCCAGAATTGAACTTTGAGAGAAATTTTTTTTTTCATTTAATTTTGTTTTCTTTGGTTTGTTTTGATTTATTGAAGTGCATGTTGACTTTCAGTAACGGAATGTCGATTTGTTCAACACTCAAGAGTGAAGTCTCGCTTGATTTGCTCTTATTGATCATATTTTTACAACATCGCTGTTCTTATTACAATTGCAAAGTATCATGATATGATTCCGACATTCTTAAACAAATCAAAAGCTGGGAGATAACGTGACAAATGTATTCCGATCAGTTCTCTGTCCGGATGAAGGCAGCTCTAAAACAATATCTATAAAAATTAACCTAAAGAATGACGTAGAGTGTTAATGAAAACTTAAAGACAGATAATTTATTTGTGTCACATGTAATAGGAAAAATTTGGCTCTTATTTCACCTCTATTAAAAGTATCCTAGAGAGTTTGCGTGACAGGGTGTGGATGTGGATAAAGAGAACACAACACCCACACTCATACCGACATAATAAACATACTCATCAATCATTACCTCTATCATCATTACCATCATCAATCTCGTATTCATATAGCATCATCAGGAAGCTATTTAAAATGTAATATATATGATCGTTTTTTTCAACAATTGATATACATTCAGAACATAAATTATCACATTGTAATGCAACATCATCAAATATTTGTTCATATTGTCATCAACCATTAAATAATAAAAGTGTTTATAAACGTCGTTTATATGAACATAATAATAATCATCATCATTCGAAAACTAAAACAAAATTATTTACTAATAATAATGATAATATTCCATTCGCTATTGCATGTATTGTATGCAAACAATCATTAATAAGTGAACGCGAAATTGATTTACATGCAAAATTTCATTTAGCAATTTTTTTAAATAAAATACTAACAACAAGAGAAACATCATTAACAATAATAACAATTACATGTAATCAATGTCATCGATCAACAAATATTAATCGAGATTTTTTTAGAGCTTCCATCCTTTAATATTAATTGTTTTAATTATATTCAAAAGGATTGAAAATCAATAGATCAAATAAAAATTTCGAAAAATAATGAAAAGAAAAATTGATGTCCAAATAAATATAATAATAAAATTGACAAGATAGAATTAAGAATAATAATTAGTTAAAAATAATTGCAAAATAGCTATTTTGTTTAAAAATGAAAAAAGAAAAGATCTAGGAGTGTAATGGGAATAACTTAGTGAATTTTTTCTTCTAAAATTGACAATAATTCATTTGATTAGAGAATGTGTGAATTTATTTTGTCATAGATTTTATTTAATATCTTGAAAAGGATTAGAATAATTTTGTTTATGGTAGATCAACAAACAAAAACGACAATATTCAAGGTTTTATTTCATCAAATACTCGAGATAATATACGTAAAATTACTTCTCAAAACCGATTTATCAAGAGTTTTTTTTTTTTTAACAACGGGGGGGTTACCAAAATGATGTGATTTTCTCATTTGTGATTCATATATCTCAGAAGATGATTAAAGGATCAAATCTGATACTTCTCGTAGAATTATAATTATATGATAATAGAAATACTACAAAAGATCTGTATTCATGAGCTATTTCATTTGGTTATTACTGTTCTACATGAATAAGATTTCCGACTGAAATTGAAATATATTATAAGTATGGAGTCTTTTTTGTTATGTTTTTGGTGTCATAATGTTCTAGTTACCAACAGAGATATCTCACTGACGGATTCAGTAGTTCGATGATCGTCACTATCTCGTGAATTTATTTTACATTTTTCCTCCACAAAAACCCCAGGTCAAATAAACAGATGGTAAGATCTTGCACAATCGTTCATCTGATCTTGTATGACCTTGTAAGATCAGACGGAAATCGTACAAAAAATCATGGTATCAGAAGTCTTAGATCAAGTCTTACTCTAAGATTCTTGACAGATCTTGTTCTCCTATCAGATCTCACTGTAAGATTATAGAAAATCTTATGCGACGGTAAGATCTGACAAGAACCTTACAGTAAGAATTTATGTAAGATCTCTGAGACCACGCTTTTTGTACGATTTCATATTATCGTACAAGACTTAATGTCAGATTTTTTCACCTGGAACAAAAAAAAACAACAGATTGTAAGAGCCATCTCTTCATGGATTTTCTGGGTCCGCTACTGATGTGATACGACTTTGAATATTCAACAAGATCCTATCATGAAAAACTATGAAGCTGTTGAGATTATATCGTAAATAAAAGACACAGAAGCTATTTAATATTGTTTTCAAAACTTATTCAGTAGTTTTTCTTATTAATCCATTTTTATTCTATAACAACATTCGAATGATTATTGTGATATAGGGTGTGGGTGGGGTGTGGGTGGGGTGTGGGTGTGGAGTGGGTGTGGGTGTGGGTGTGGGTATGATTTAACAGGCATAGTACCACACTAACACCCACACCCCACACCCACACCCACACCCACACCCACACCCACACCCACACCCATATAAAGCGTTTTACATGAGTACATTAAAAATTGTTACTGTACAAAACCGAATTTCTTAACAGTGAAACACTTTTCGAATGTGCTGATCTACGAAGAATGATTTTCAGGAATTGATACAATATTGTTTGCTACCGCTTCTTCCAATTGTAAAATGATGACGTGAATCAACGGATCGATCACCTGAATGAGATCATCACATATTCGCTGTACGTAACTGAAAATATGTTGACCACTGCTGATTGCCGACCAAGCGCATACACCAGCGGAAATGGCTATTCCGACGCCAAGAGTAGCAGCAGTCAGTGCGATGCGCGCTGCTCCAGACAGAGCAGTGGCAGCAGATGCAACCGCTCGAACAATATCATCGGTAGCCGCTGCTCCACCAGCAATGGCAGCAGTCCCAACCGCTTTTCCAACCATTTTCGCCCCGGATTTCCAATGAGTCTCAAACTCTTGAATTTTAACACAATCTTTGAACACTGACGTTTGCAACTTATATCCAGAAATCACGAGTTTATACCGGTTTAGATATTGACGAAGAGCATCATCAATGCCGAACGCATCTCTGATACATTCCCGTGAGAGATAGCGAGGTAACTGGTCACCGAAAGGTATGATAGATCCAATCCCAGCGACTATCTGATATTTGAGCACATTGAGCACATAGTCACGGCGAAAGCATATGTTGATCATACGAGCTACAGCTCGTTTTGCCAAAGAATGAATTCGACTATTGCGAGCATTGAACGCTAAACGACTTAGCTCGTCAAGCAATAGTAGCAAGTCAAATGAATTGTTTCCTAGTAACAATTGGGCATCACTGGTCGATGGTTTATAGTCCGGCGCCACTAGATAAACGAATCGATTCTTGACCGAATTATTTAGTCGGATTTGTTGTAAGATAGTTGGCTCAAACTGTTGACGTTGCTCGACTGTACTTTGGGCATAGAATACTTCAGAAAGTTCCATGAATTTTGACAAATAATATTTGTCTACCTTCGATCTCACTAAAATACATTTGCGCTTTAACGTCTGTTCGATGCCAACAATCCACTTATGTTGTTCGTCACAAAGCTCGTCATCAAATACGATCATATAAATATCACAATCTGCTTTGAGAATTTCATACAAATATCTATCTGCGTCTCTTTGACTATCACCATTGGATCTGCTCTTGTCGCAACCTTGAATGTCGACAAATGTGACTGCTGTTTTTAGGTCTTGATTATCAGGATGAATTAATGGTTCTTTTCTGTCGAATTGCAATGGAAAGTACGTACTTTTGTCGATGGATATTGGAGCTGTTCCGTTTTCTGTTAAGGAACCCACATTGAGAAAACGATTGAGTAGAGTACTTTTCCCAACACTTGTGTAACCCACAACTCCAATTTTGGTGCGAACTTCAAAATGAGAATTCGACCATAGATTTTTAAGATCGTGCTTGATCGTCTTGATTAAATCGAAAATTTTCGGTTGAAACTTATCTTCCGATCCTGGTTCATGCATCCATTCGGCCATCTTGGCATTCGTCTTTGGAAACATGCGGTGAAATTCTGCATTTGTAATTTCAAGTAATAAACATTCACAGAGACGAATATAGAGCGAACCAACATTGTTATCATCATCGGGTGTCGATATACTATTTTGGTAAACACTTTTACATATATCGATTTGAGCATTTGTCTCTTCGTTGATATATTTAACAATTTTTGACAGTTGATCAGCCATATTTTCAGCTTCGATTCTTATTTCATGAAACTCTGTCCAATCAAAGTAGCGACTGTAAATATTGATTAAATTTGACAAGTGCCGTTGTCTACAATCGATATCGAACTTCAAGTCAGCAGCATGACATTCATTCGACAACAACTGGAGTGTCCGTTTGATGCCATAATTGACGACAGCTTCATTCCACAACTGTTCTACGAGCAAAAGATCTTTTATTGGCACTTGGCTTTTTCGATATTCTTTCAAACAGTACATGCATCGGAACTGGCGAACATTGCCATTGTAAATTTGTATGTATTTCACACATTGACCACAGAAGTGTCGACCACATATTGCGTTGATACACTTATATGGTGTACGCTCGTCTTGTATACCAAATGGGCTGAAACACATGATACAGCAGGTATCTACCTACAGAAAAAAGCTGTTAGCGCTATCCCTATGGAATTGAAATCTGAATCACGATCAAGCCGTTCTATCGAAAGAAATAATTATTTTATTAAAAATAATTGTTTAAATAAATAATGCCATGGTCGAAAAATCGAAAACATCATACACTCTGTAAGAGGGCAAGGGAAGAGAGAAGAGGATTTTTAAGGGTAAATATCCGTAATGGGGAGCTCTCTGTAAGGAGTGTACACTTTTCTGGCTCTAACACTTCAACACTCATTTACATTCGTGTATCACAAAAAACAATGTAAGATTCGACAACTTCATCATAAAAACAATTATTGATTGTGAATCAATAAACGAGAAGATTCGAACTGCTGAAGTTTGTGCTAATCATATTATTTTGCGAGACATATCCGTCATTATCAGTACTTTGTATTGTGTATGACATACTTCTTGATTTTCCAACTTGGCATTTTTTGATCCCATTGTTGATATGCGGTTGGTTCAGTCGAATCTCAACTACTCACAATTATAAACCAAAGTCAGGACCAAGTGCTTGATTGATAAATTTTTTTTGAATACCGTGTGTTATTAATATACTAATATTTACAATAGAAATATGTCTGCTTATCTATTCGTGTGCTGCTCTTTTTACATAAGAACAGCCTACTTTGTCATCATGGAAAAATACAAGATAAAAGAAATCTATGTAATGCGTTACATATCTCGGTTGCGCAGAAGACGAAAATAAAGATAAAACTTGCAAACATTGGAAATTTCAACGATGGGTTCTTATCAATTCAATGTTGCGAAAATAAAAATTCAGCCAAGGTAGACAGTGCTACTTCAAATTTTTCGTACGGTGCACTGTCGAGTTTTATTATGAGCATATTTCGTCGATCGAAAAACGTTTTGATTTGTGCTTCTTTTCGTAAAATGTAGCCTTTGTGTTCTAGTATATTTGTCGTGTGAATGTGTGGGTGGGTGTCGGTGTACTCATGTAGCCGATTTTCCGAAATAATGTACATTGCAATGCATTATTTTTCAAGAGGGTGTGGGTTCGTGGGTGGGTGTGCGTAGGTGGGTGAGTGGGGGTGTAGATGGGTGGGTGAGTGGGGGTATGGCTGGGTGTGGGTGTGAGCGAAGTTATTCTTTTAACCCATACCCACACCCGTACCTCCACCCACACCCACACCCACACCCACACCCACACCCACACCCACACCCACACCCACACCCCGTAATAGTGTCTCAATATCGATGTTGTTAAAAACTGGCAACGCCACAAAAAGAATACATGAAAAAAATCTTTTCAATGTACTTTTTAATAATTATGGTATCAAAACATTTTGACGTGTTTGGAAAAACCAAGTACCCGTTTTTCATTTACAAAGCCTCCTTTTTATTTAACACATTCGACCCGATGGGATCCACCGGTGGACCCCACTTTGCATTTCATATTTTAATGTCTAAATACGTTTTATTAAAAAAGCTTGTTAGCGCAGCTCCTGCGGAGCTGAAATGTGGCACTCACGTATACCTTTAGCTTTGTTACCTGACGCATCATCTGTATACTGAAAGAATTCTCGTCAACTGTAGTTGTTTTCCTTGAGAATCGATGAAAAGAACGGGAATTTATTATTTATTTGTATATTAAAAATATATATTAAAAAAGAAATTTTTTTTTTCATTTAAGCGCGCTCGATTTCATTTATAATTATGGCTATATACTCGATAATAATCTTTTTTTTTGTTTTCTAATTTGAAGTTATTTTTCTCCACCATCGACTATTTGATGAATACGGTTGTTGCAATCTATAATGGGGTGCGTGGGGCTATGTGTATGTAATGTTCTTTTTTGGTTGCTATGGTCTGTAAAGGGG
>CAJNOP010000910.1:2208-12820 GCA_905250075.1 Rotaria sp. Silwood1 | reverse complement strand
AACATACCCTGTATCAAAATATCCTTACAAAGTGAAAAAAACATTTTTTCGAAAAATTCCTCTGGGGGGGGGGGGGGGGGGGGGGGGTTAGGAGAATAAGTTGTTAAAAAAGGGGGGGTGGGGGGGGGTAGGGGGATTTTTTGTAAAAATTTTTTTTCATTTTGAAAGGATATTTTGATACAGGATAATAGAACATTGAAAGCTGATTTTTACTACATAAAATTTATATCACATACTAAATTCCTTGAAGGAATTTTGACTTGCACA
Source organism: Rotaria sp. Silwood1 (assembly GCA_905250075.1). Classification (NCBI taxonomy): domain Eukaryota; kingdom Metazoa; phylum Rotifera; class Eurotatoria; order Philodinida; family Philodinidae; genus Rotaria; species Rotaria sp. Silwood1. Next base: position 12,553 of record CAJNOP010000910.1, on the reverse strand, counting down.
TAAGTAGATTTTCCATAGAAAAGGCTCATTTTTTCGTATCTTGCAATGAGTGCCGTGGGACCGTTCTTGGAGATTCCACGCTAATTTTTTTACAGGTTTGTAGCCCAAAGAGAGTACTTCAAAGTTCTAATAACCAGTGTCCCCAACAATCCATATCTTGAGAGAAAGCCTATCCTGAAAGTGCCCACATTTATCAAAATTTCGTTTTTCACTGGGCTGCTCTGAGCAAATGGAATGGTATGGATAGCTGAAATTTTCAGGAGAGATGCATCTCTCAGTGTCCTATCAACAATGGAAATTTCAGACCTCTATGCTATTCCTATCAAAAGTTATGAAGGGCTAAACTTCCCAAAAAAGGTCCTTTTTTCATATATTGAGTGCTTCATAAAATCCCAATGGCTCAATATTTTAAAGTGACAATTTTATGGTAAATAGAATTCACTGAGATATATGGGAATAAAACATTTCAGCTCATTTTGTTGAGCCATTCGTGAGATATCGTTGTATTAGGACCCCCATTTTTATATAGGGTCATTTTTAGGTTTTTTCGTAAAATGCTCATAAAAAACCGGGGGATCAATATTTTTTGAATTGGGTTCCGTCAAAATTCACAAAACTCTTCTCTCTACAACATATCTTAAATTAAGCAAAATCTGACGATATCGATTGAGCAACTTCGGTCGTGGCTTACATGGGCTGGCTCATATATACAGAGTCATGAGAATAGCATGACCCATATAGAATTTCTTCTCTTGTTGAGATTTGATTGAGATACCAGATCCTGGCCAAACTCTTTTGACATGAATACAGTTCTCGAAAATAATCGTAGTTTTGAATTTCCATCTAAAACTTTGTGCACAAGCAAATCTCAATTAGACAAGCTCACATATTAAATTTCATCAGTTTTGAATATTCCTTCGTTATGACATTCGTTTTTTGAAAAATATCTGTGTTTTACATAATGCTTGGGAAGAGCGTATATAATTTCAGAAATTCATTTATTGATAACGTGGTATTCAACATTGATGAAATTATATAGTATATACAACATGGCCTAATTAATACCTTCATGCACACATAGTTGCAGATTGAAATTCAAAAATACTTTTTTCGGATACGGCTCGTGCAGGAGTCTGATAATAAAACATTATCTAAATTAAATACGGAAAAGAGTCCGCACCCTTTAGAGGTTATGCTATTCTAGTGGTATTCTCAATATGGGCTCATTATGATGGAAAAATGAGGGGATCATCTACAAATTTTCTTCTGGTTGAAATTCAGTGCTTAGACGCTCTTAAATGTGTATCTGTAAGCACTTTTCAGTGCTTGTAATATTTACGATTCCAACTCTAAAAAAATTATTAAACGCTTACTTGAAAGTGCTTTTGGACTGCTTAAAATATGCGCTTTTTATCGCTTTTCATCGAAAAGTATAAGGTACTAGCCGCAAACTTTTTATGCTGAATTTTCATATGGGTAAAAGTTTTCTTGAAACAGCCGAAGCATAATGCACACACTAAAATAAAATATGTCATATTTGTGTGTCGCATATGATACTGTCGCACACTCCACCACCAAAATGCGTCGCAATCCGAATGTGTCGTACTATAGATGCGCCATACTCGATGTATTAGCAATTTATGCACTGTTGTGTTTCGCACTTATAGTTATATATAACCGACACAATTGAACAGAGTAAATTGATATAATTCCATATTTTATTTTTTTTCTAAATTATTTCTCTATTAGTGATTCCTCGAGAATATGTCAAGAAATGACCGAAGATCGAGAACGGACTGCCTGAAAGCGGTCTGATTGAGATCAAATCGACTGGAGATGGTTAGATCTTGATATCTGATTGTCTTGAATTGTAAGAATAAGTATCGTCGATTGAAATTAAATTGAAAAAGTTCCATTATTTGCTTTTACAAAAAAGAAAATGAAAAAAGCACTAAACAGTAGATTTGAACCCCGTTCTCAGACTGTGTTGCAGCGAGCACTTCGTGTCGCACTCTAATGTGTCGTATATTTACTCGGAAAGTACGACACATGCGACATATTTTATTTTAGTGTGCAATGAATCACAAAAGACAGACAATGTTGTGACTCTGATCATATTACGTAGTTTCCACTGTAAAAGACCTATGGTAAAATGTTGAAGCTCATGGGAAATAGTTTGGTGAACATCCCTTAATTCAACCATACAAGATTCCGATTTCTGTACGATTGTTTTTTTTATTTTGCACCATTCTCGTGGATTTTCTTCTCAAAAGACCGTGTCGATGAATGCATTCAGAAGCACTATCTTGTTTGTTTAGATGTCAAACTTTGTATCTGCCTCCGGTATTTTAATCGGCATTCTCACAATAATTATTATAGCACATATATGCTTAAGTTCGTCGCAGAAATTCCTTTCAATAAAATATATGTTGTCGGTTAGCAAATACTCTCGACATAAGCACACTACACTTTCGAATCATCGATTACTGATATGGATCACTGCATATGATGAGAAACAAGACAGAGACGTGTATGTAGTTCATCAGCTGTTGATGGCTCATGATCTATGCGATACTACTCATGTAAACATGAGTGTGCGTCTGATCATTGCCACCTGCTCTCCAAAATGGACTACAAACAAGCAGCTGTCTGATTTCCAAATCCGACATAAAGATTCAATAAAAGATTCTAATAATTCAAATTATCTCGGTACACCAGACGGAACCAAAGTTCTTGTTCATTTTCAATGGAAATGCGTCGACTACGCGATTTTTTTCTATACCAGAAATTTAGGCTACACACTGCCCTCTGAACACAGAGATTACTTTTCAAAGAATTTGTTACTTTTCGACTGGTTTTGGTATTCGGAAGAAGATCTCACTTTTACTTCAACAATGTATTGGAAGCTCGTTAATGACACTTCGTATACATTGTTCAACATGCCGGCAAATGAAACAAAACAATTAATCTCACTTTACATGCATAATGTTAGTCTTCCTCCTCAAACAACATTCGGTCGGCTATATTTTCTTCCAGGATTATTACGTTTCGAGACTTCTACTGCGAAGCTGAATGACTCTGTATCTTTTCCTGAGCAATTAAACAAAATATTTCTAACTGATTTGGGATTGGCATATCAGCCGACAATTAACTCACTTATTAAATTTGATAAACGATGGTGGATAGCGCCAAAAAATCCCTACTCTGCTTACTATCTGTTGCCCCAAGCTCATCTCTACAATATTACAAAAACTAGGGAATGGTCGACCATTCGCAACAAGGCACATCGAGAATGGTTCGCTACTCTTAGTTTAACCACACATGGATATATTAAAGTTACGTCGCTTAGTGATATAAAGAATTACCTCGTGCACCATGCGACTAACCGATATATTAATAATGTGGCATATCATATACCAAGGCTCTCGATGATAATTCGAGAGCTTGGGTTTACAAGTTTCGCTGACAAGTACGTTCCAAAGTCAGATCTGCTGGAAGCAGGACTTATGAATTATAGAAAAAATCATACTCATGACATAGGACAATGCTTTCCGCTCTCATTCACTAAACTGCCAGATCATGATGGAAAAGTGATTTGTGATGTACTTTCGAAGTATCATTCCAGCAAAAAGTCGAATCAGACAAAAGCTCAATGAAATAATGCAATCGTACACAACACAGTATTTCAAAAGGTTACAAGAAAATACTATATGAGACGCTAGTGTCACAGCATTGCAGTGTCATCGCTTACGAAATACTTAGCCATGCTCAACGGACTACTTCATCAAAACCCTTTCTTTCTATGTTTTTCTTCTCCTTTTTCGTGTTTTGATTGGTTTGTTTCTTTTTCTCCGATACTTCTGCAATTTTTCCAGTCTTCTTTCAGCGCTCATAACTCATAATTGTATGTCGCAATCACTACTGAAAAGTCCTTGGCTGATTCGAAATTCGTCTGCTATTCTACAAGCGAGTTTGTCAGAAAGCCTTCCTCGAAGTTAAACTAATCAGAGAATCCTCTTCAGTTTTGGTTCTAGAGCAATCCAAACACACAGAACTCTATCATTGCACTAGCTAAAAAAGAATTCATTTTATCTATTGTATTCCTCGAGAGCCACCTATGGGGTTGAAGGACTAGGAGCGTCAACAGCCATGTCATTAAAACACAAATTCTCAATGCACAATATTTTTTTGTCGATTTTTATTGTAATGTTTTGATCGGTTGAGAAATTGCATGCATCAGAAGGTACTACTCAATTTGCTAGATCACGTGTCACATATAAGCGACCTCAATATTATTTTTCTAAGGTTGGAGATAAATGAATACATCAATGATTTTAGGATATTTGGTGATCACTTTTTTCTATGTGAGTGTGAGTGTGGGTGTGGGTGCGGGTGTGGGCGTAGGTATGTGTGACTGGGTGTGGGTGTGTGAGTGTGGGTGTGGGCGTGGGCGTGGGTATGGGTGGGTTTGGGCATGGGCTGGTGTGGGTGTGGGTGTCTGGGTGTGGGTGTGGGTGTGGATCTTCTATCTGTCACCACAAACGCCCACACCCGCACCGACATCCCACACCCACACCCATCCACATCCACACCCACATCCACACCCATACCCACACTCACAGCCATACCCACAGCCACACCCACACTCACACACACCCTCACCCACATCCACGGTACTAGGACAATTCATCGCAGGATAGTTCGTCGCACGGACAATTCGTCGCAAGACAACTCGTCGCAATGACATAATCCAATCACAACTTATGTTTATGTTTCAACAATGAAGCGACTCATTGAACTAAGTTTGAAATATGTAATGCAGTGGCTATGAAAATTATTGGAAATATTACTGATGGCTAAACTTCTGTTTTTGATCTCGAACAGTATGATAATGTTCTTGTTCGCATAAAAAATTTCGTTATTCGAGATATATAAGTGGTAAAAGTCTTCCTATGCTAGTGAAAGTGATTCTGTGCCTTTATTTTAATTCACTCTGCAGCTCAAGGCTTCTAACAATGGGCAAATACTTTGAAAGAACTGGTAAAATATTGTGTTCACTGAAGAAGAGCGTCTTTGACGTCATCAGAAGAAAAAAACTTTTAATGAATTTCTCTTTTCCAAACATTTGCATTTGATGTACCAATTCTATCAGTTTAGGGACCATCATTTGTTATTTCATATATTTAAAACGAAACTAGTCAGATTCAATCGATGATTTATACACCGGCCGAAATATTTTCGATGATACCCCGTAATCGAAGGTTTTTGACGCCCTACGACATTAATTTTGCAGTAGGGAACGGATCTGATTTTTTTGTCTTGCTAGAATTCGTTGTAGTGACAACAACACGAAATTAAAAACCGAAGTTTAGCCATTAGAAATATTTTCAATAATTTTTATCGTCATTGGATTACGTGATTCAAACTTACTTGAATGAGTTGCGACATTGTTGAAACATAGATATAAGTTGTGATTGGATTATGTCATTTCAACGAATTGTCTTGCAACGAATTGTCTTGCGACGAATTGTCCGGTCACTGATACCCCACACATCCACACCCACTTCCACATCCGCTCCCTACCTACATCCACAACCACGCCCAGAGTGAAAATGAGCTGTACATCCTAGTTTCTTCTTTTACTTTTTTATTTATGCATCAGTTAATATTTTGAAAATGTACAGATGAGGACGGAAAAAAGTGCCCAAACTAGAGTTAACAAGTATTAAAATAAATTCATCAAATTCAAATGTTCAGGTTTGATGCTCGTCTAGTTGTGACGTGTAAAAGAGCTCACTGATGCTATGAAATTTTGCACAAAAAAAAACAAAATAACAGAAATACTTCTGGTCAGTTTATAGTATTTCGGGAGTTTCAAAAATGTCTCTCTGTTATGTTGTAGAAAATTTTTGTAAATGTTATGCGAAGTTTACAATCATTTTCTACTATATTCTGAAACATATCAAAATGAGTTTACGAATATTTCATATTTTTTGAAGTTCCATTGAAAACCTAAACTTCTCGATATTCATAGTATGTATTGCAGTCTTTTTTAGGTCTTGCTACACAAATCATTCACTTCCACTAACATTATCTGTCTTGGACAAAATTTAGAAAAATGGTGCAACTCTGTGTATTTGTAGGAACGGGAAAAGTATAAAAGTATGAAACAAATCATTTTACACCCTCGGACAAATGTCTTTTCCCCTTTATCTTTTTATGATGGCATACTTTGCATCAAATTTACTACTGAGTGAAGGTATGTCATGAGAGTTTTATTAGTGTGATCTGTACACCAAAACGAAATAAAACAAGTAACGCGACGCAAGCGCCGCTAACCCTCTACTGAAAGGATGTCATTTCCTTGAGCATATGGTACTCACGAAGAAGAAGATCACAGAACTAATGTGCTGCTATGCATATATAAAAAGATAAATAGTTGTCGTCACCATGACCCGCTTGCTAATTGATTGGGTTTGATTTAACCATCGTGGGGTGTGTGTGTGTGTGTGTGTGGGGTGTGTGGGTGTGGGGTGTGGGTATGGGTGTGGGGTGTGGGTATGGGGTGTGGGCGTGTGTCTTCACTTCATCCATACTCAGACACACCCCACATCCACCCACCCACACTCCACGATGGTTAAATCAAACCCAATCAATTAGCAAACGAGCCATGGTGACGACAACTATTTATCTTTTTATAGATGCATAGCAGCACATTAGTTCTGTGATCTTCTTCTCCGTGAGTACCATATGTTCAAGGAAATCACATCCTTTCAGTAGAGAGTTAGCGACGTTTGCATCGCGTTACTTGTTTTTTTGAAAAAACTCATCAAATTTAAAGAGTTTAAACTAGTTGTGATAAAGAACATTCTCGAATTCTATCATTTTGAAAATAATCTGGGTAGAGGAACCTTAATATAGTTGAAGAATCAAAAAATAGATGTTTTGAAAAATATTAGCCACCTTTCAACATCAGATTTCTCTAGAGCGAGCACCCTTAAATGATTCGCTAGACATTTAAATGTTGTATCGTCATCAGAAGCAGACCTCGAATTTCAGTTGCTTATCCTTGATTAACTCTGATCAAGCTTAATACAGATATATGATCATATTCAGTTGTTTGGGATGACATATTTTTTTATCCTGAACTCTGACTTTGCTGAATAAAACGGAGAGACAAACATTTATGGCTTTTTAAGTGGGATATGTATTGCTATATGACTGTTTCTTTAAGAAAAAGAAATTAGATGTCGTTTAGTTCTTTCCGTTTGTTCAGCGAGTTCAGTAGCATGACCAAGCGGCGACCACCCTAAATCAGAAGAACTTGAAAAAAAACATATTTTTTTCAAAATTGTAGTATTTCGCACAGCTTCTTGAAAGCTTTAGGACGGCACAACTACATCTATTTTTGCTTACGACACAACAAGCAAATAACGCCCTGCTAGCATTCGCAAATCCTTTGCTGGATAGGCTATATTACGTCAAATGTCTAATAAGGAATTATTTTGGTTCAAGTATCAGATCATTTGACAATTTCTGGAGGTGCCTCAACTTTCACTTATTATACTTACGATAAGCCTTCGAAATCAACGTCTAGTCGTTCGTCGGCCTCCCTCCGGTCGGCCACTCACGACTAGCCGTTTCCATATATGGTTTATTTTTCTGCCTACCATTTGTCACATTAGTACTCTGATGCGCAGAAAAAATAGTTTACTCATGACGTATCGATAGATAATAAAAAATTTTCAACATTTAAATAATGTTGTGTACTTTTCGTCATAGTTTTCAACTTCTTTTTATTTTAACAAAATGATATGTTGCCGAATTTGTTTTCAAATCAGCATTAGTTAAGTTCTTCTGAGAATCTCCCTAAACCACTTCAGACTCATTTCAAAATTATGCTCTAAAATAACCTTCTAAGTCAACGTCTAGTCGTTCGTCGGCCTCCCTCCGGTCGGCCACTCACGACTAGTCGTGCCCATAGTTAACGCCATTAAATTGTTCGATATTACTTCAGGTTTGAAGCGAATAGATGTATCCCGTTTGAATTCCTTTCGAAAATTTACTGAGCATATGTTAATACCCTCATCAAGAAGAAACTAAAAAAAGAGAACTATTTATAAATTGCTAGAAATAGAGTACATTACATTGTCGCTTAGAAAATATTTTCGTCTATTTTAAATGTTATTTTACATTTGATGCCTACGAAGAGTCAATAACTGGACTTCAAGTGACCACTTCGTTTTCTATATATGTATGTATAAATCTTATCCAAAGACCTGGCGTTTTGTAATCAACAAGGAAAAATACTTATATTAAAAGCAATCTCGAGCATGAATTCGCGACCCTCGACTATCCTTAAGTCAAGCTTAAAATAACAAGGAATTCATTAAAAGAAGCTTTAAAAAGGCCAAAAAGACTTCGATTAACTTCGAATTCGCACTTTTCATGCTCGATAATAATCAGCCAAGTTTTATAGAAAACAATGATACATTAATTTATCATTAATTAATAACTGCCAATATTGGAAAGCTGAACTCAGATTTGCATTCTTCATAGCCGATTCTCTTCAGTAGAGTTTTACTGGAGACAGTTAATATTACTGACTATTACTTATTTGATAAAAACAACTGAGTTTTGACTTGTCGATCTTGGATTAAACTGATTAAGAAAAGTATAAAACTAATTCCTAATTGTTTCTTAACTTGTTATTAAAATCACATTTGATTCAGATTCGCTATATTTTCCTTCGATTACTTTTCGTAGAGTTTTTTATAGACTATCAGAAGCCTTTGATATCATTCTAGCCGACACCGTTTTCGCATTGGCTAGAGTGCACAAATATACAGGCAGACTTTAAAATCAGCCATACATGTAGAACTGCAAATTTACTGTATGTTACATCATCTCTCTCCTTCAATCTAAGAAAAAAACCATTATTTTCTTAAAAAACCCTTCCGCAGCCAAAAACTCATTTCAAAAACTTTTACGAAAACTTGTGACGGACTCAGAGTTCTCAATCTCTGAAGTCTTTGGTCAAACCTTATAGCAAACAGTTTTTTTCGTAAAAAACCTTTTCCTTGCCTAAAAAGGTCTCTCTCAAAAACTAATCACGGATTCAGATTCGTCGACCTCGAAGACGTTTGTTCAAACTTTATAAAAAAAACGTCTTTTTTTACCAAAAAAAATGATTTCAAACAATTTTCAAAACTAATACTACCAATCGATTCTTCGACCTCGGAAACGTTTGATCAAACTTTATAAGAAAAACATTTTTTTTGCTAAAAAACCTCTCTTTTTCGTAAAAAACATCTATTTGAAAAAATTTTCAAAAACTAATGTCACCATTCGATTCCTTGACCACAAAAACCCATGGTAAAGTTTTTTACGATTTGTGAAACACTAGTCTAGTTGATATACGCATCTCTATTTTCTGATTGGTTAGAACAGACAGGCGGAGAGACGGACAGACAAACTTTAAGGATATTTACGGCCGTATAACCCTTTCTTTCAGAAAAGGGAACAAGCGTAAACCATGATACCTGATAACAAATAAAAAAGAAATCTGATTGGATGATTTGTCTCCCTCCTCTGAAATCTCATTGGTTGAAACCACAATGTCAAAAAACCCTATTGGTCGAAATTCCAACGAAAAGTAACCGTATTGGGCCAAAGTGTGGGCCAAAGTGTGGGCCAAAAAAATCTGATTTGCCGATGTGCCCTCCCCCAAATTCCATTGGTTGAAACCGTCATGTGAAGAAACCTTATTGGACGAAATCTCAACCAAAAATAACCTTACTCGGCCGAATTACAGGCTAAAGAAATCTGATTGGCTGATTTGCCTCCCTGCCTCAAATCCCATTGGTTGAAACCGCCATGCCAAAAAACCCTATTGGTCGAAATTCCGACCAAAACTAACTTTATTGGGCCAAAGTGTGGGCCAAAGAAATCTGATTGCCTGATGTGCCCCCCTCCATAAAACTGTATTCGTTGAAACCGCAATGTCAAAATCCCTATTGGTTGAAACCGCAATGTCAAAAAACCCTATTGGTCGAAATCTCGACCAAAAGTAACCTTATTGGGCTAAATTACAGGCTAAAGAAATCTGATTGGCTAATTTGCCCCCTCCCTGAAAGTCCATTGGTTGAAACCGCAATGTCGAGAAATCCTATTGGTCGAAATCCCGATCAAAAATAACCTTACTGGGCCGAATTACACAGTAAAGAAATCTGATTGGCTGATTTGCCTCTCCGCCTCTCCCCTCCTGAAATCCCATTGGTTGAAACCGCCATGTCAAGAAATCTTATTGGTCGAAATCCCGACCAAAAATAACCTTACTGGGCTA
>CAJNOP010000909.1:46921-75216 GCA_905250075.1 Rotaria sp. Silwood1 | reverse complement strand
TATTCGCTTTCATCGAAGAAATTTCGCAAAGAATTTCTCGCATCGATCCCTGGATACAAAACTTACTGGTTGAAAGCAGAACATCAACGTTTACCATGATTCATTGCTGTCAGCTAGCAATCAAGCAGATATTTTGATAAACTTTAACTCATCCACTGTGCAGCGAAAATCTTCTTAGTACATACCAAAAGTAGAACTATCAGCACTATAACATTTTTTTTAGAAAGTCTAAAAGAACTTTTCCTGCATATCAAATGGTAGTGCACTTTATACTCTAAAATTCTTTAAGATTTTATCATTCTTCAGCTGATATTATATGATGTTGAAAGTGATGCAGAAAGCGTGACGACTTGATGAAAGAAATAATAGAAACAAATCTATCAAGTTTTTATTTCATCAGATGTTCGAAATAGTGGCGTTAGTTGTTCACGTACGATTGCATCCGGTGGATCTATTTCTTAAGAATTTTGTTCCATATTTTCCTTTTTTCCTACGAGTTTATCAACTTACTGCTATATCCAAACCTACATCTACACTCTGCTTGTTTAGGGAGCTGTTGTATATTCAAAAGAGGGTGTGAGTTTGGGTATAGGTGTTATCTTTCTATTCATCGATAGCGATGCCCATACCCACACTCCACGTAACTTAAATAAAAATATATTTGACAGTGTTAGATTGAACATTAATTCAGATAATAATTCGATAGCTGAGTCAGATTCATCATCAAATTTTGAATCTGATTCTGATGATGAAACAATGGAAAACAATGAACTTGATAACAATCCGTTCAACTTGGATGACGAAGATCGAGATGTGACAATCATACAAAATGTTGATGAAATTAAAATTAATAAGATGGACTGTAATGGTATACGTATATATGATTCGATCAATCCAGCAATGAAGAGCCCTTATTCTCAGGGGAAGATAAATAGGAAGCCTAAATTTATATATAAGCAAACGGCTTGTTGGTTATTGACCGATAAAGGTAGCCGTTTATTGGCTGATAGACTTTCACAAATGATACAAACAAACAAAAAGATTAAAATTCTTCATAAAATTGATATCGAATTGAAAGAACACTTCTGATGGAAATATACAATCTTGTTTCTAAATTTTTTGTTTCCACTTTGTATCACGCTGTTTTTTTTACATGACTGCGCAACTAATATACTACTGTTATTTTTTTCTTACTTTCTCTTGCTTTGCTCTATTTTTGTTTCATACCTTATATAGAGAAGGAAACAAACTGTTAAGTAATCAAGATAATTTGTTATCTTCCGGTTTTCTTTTTACTCTATTCATAATACTTGTCTTTCTAATAAAATTTGCTTATATTCATTAACTTATGAACGCCTCATCACACAATCGTGATGAGTTGCAACTAATTGGTGACGAAACGAGATTGAAAATTTGATGGAATATTGTTTGGCACGTACTTTGTCGTTATGATTCAATAAATATGTTAGATTAATTTTTGAGTAATTTTATGTTTTATCGATTTCTAACTAAAAATGCGAAGAAAAATGAATCTGTTATTCTATAGCGTCTGTCGATCATTTGATCTTTCTAATCTTAGACAATTTACATTAAGTGAAAGCATAACCTGTAAACTGAGTCGATCGATTAAGAAGCATTTTCAGAATACTCTTCAAATGAGGGAATGACCATTGGTGTACAATTGAAAGAATATCGCTCCTATGTTTAGATCATATAGAGTATACCTTCATAACATTTGAAAAGATTTGCTTGTTGCAACGGACTTGAGTACAACGTTTAGTCCACCTGGCTTCCTTGAACAACACATCACTTCACAGAATTTTATTTTGACAATGAAGTATTTTCTTGGTGATTCCATTTTTAGTGGTATACACAAAATTTAAAAAGTGATGGCATTTGACATTTTTCTTCGGTTTCCTTGAGCATACCCCATAGAGAACCGTTTCATATCTTTCTTTTCATTTACATTTTTTAATGTCGTCGGTTTAGATATACACGTTGAATCAAAACGATTTTTCGGATATCCCTTATTTTGGAAGATCTGAGAGAAGCACTTCCAAGTTGTCACTTATTGTTTCTGGCCCTATCCAAATAATCATCAGTGTGCAAAGATACCTATCATAAACCAAAGTAAATGCCTGCTTAGCAATGCGAATCAGTAGTGAGACACTGCTTCATGATAAGTGATGACGTGTTTGTCTTCTCGGAATGTTGATAAAGAAGAAATCTATTCTTATCATGGAAATATAAGAAGCTGTCTGAGAGATAATTCTCTTGTCACATAAAATTCTACCCGAAAAATTGCTCGTAGCTTCTCGAAGTGTCACTACATTGTAAGAAACACGCAGAATAATCAACCTTGCTGCTGAAAAACAATCTCCTATCAACTCTTGAAAGATTCAGATTAGTAAGAGTATAAAATGCGTCTTTCAGGATTTCATATTCTTTCTCTTAAGTCCGCATTATTCTATATTATCATTTAAAGTGTTTACTGTTCGACTAATACATTGCTTCCATAGCATATACAACGGAACTTATGGGGTCTCATGGTACTCTAATACATTATGTTCGAAAAAAAAGCTCACTCAAAAGATTTCGAACTAGCCTAATCATTTTTCGTTCATAGTCTAGAATATAAGAATCGATTTTCACTACTGAGAAACTCCAATGACCTAATGTTGCTCTTTTGCTAACCTATTTAGGTTCATTTTTTGCATAGCTTCTTCTTTACAGTCTAGAAAATATCCGGAAGGCTTTACTCACTTTGAAAAATATAAATGTCAATAGAAAAATCATTTACCAACACGTACAATCGTTATAGAGTAAAGAATATATTCTCTGAAAGGTTCATGAAAGTGTTTTGCAAGATTTCATAAGCAGCAACAATAGTTTTTTATTCGTTATATTTTTATAAACATAAAACTTTGAGACGTATCTTACTTTACTTCTTTTTTTTTCAGTTCGATCAATTTTGCAGTACGTGTTCTTCTTGTAGCGATGCTCAGTGATATATTTTTTATTCTTAACTTTTCATTTTCCATTTTGGCTTCAAGTATCACCTTGTTTATCTGTTTTGCAATTATTGTAATCTTTATCATTAATCGACCATGTCGAACAGTAAATCATGTTCCTGTTGCAAATATATCGCTTATTGCCGTTATGTATTCTGTCAATAGTTTAATCGAATCTGTTTATGGCTTTCGTGAAGATTGGGCGAGACAACAACCACTGTGTCAAATTCGAGGCTACCTTTACTTCGTATCGTGTGTGGGCATTAGTTATTCATATGTGATCGAAGCATTTAGTCGTCTGTTTTTCAGTGTATTTTTCAAATACAGATATCTACTCACTTACCGAGTGCATTGGTCTATGGTAGCAGCGAACTGGATCATTGCTTTTGTATGTGGAACTTTGCCACTATTACTCGAACGTGGGTTTATCTTCGAAAGTGAATCACGTGTTTGCTTAATGACCTCGCAAAATTTCTTGGCATCAATGTCTGGTATGGGAGTTGGTTTTGTTGTGCCAGTCATTGTATCAAGTTTCACTTATGGTGTTATTTGGTATCGTGCTCGACAATCAACACGACGCATCGGAGCTAGAGAAGCAGACAGAACAACAGCGTCTATGCCAAATGCGAAATGTGAAATAAAACTGGTTCGCAATATGCTTATGTTGCTGAGTGTATTTGTTAGTGGAGGTTCACCATTTGTGTTTCTTGTTCTTTGGCAGAAGATTGCATCACAGACTCCACCACCAGAGTCATTTTATCTGTTAGCGGTCAATGTCAATGCTATATCATTATGTGTCATGGTAATGATGACTGTTCTCTTCTACATGAACAAGCAAGTGAAGAGTGCAGTTCTTGCCTATTTTAACTCTCAACGTCACCGTGATCATCCACCACTCATGCAGCGGTCGACCTTACCATGTACGAAAAATTAATCGAACTTCTGATATTAGAAAGACAGTAAAGATACTCTGTACATTTGAAAACTTTACTTATCATATTTTTTTAACAATTTCAATTACACCGTTAATTTTTCAATATTTATTTTAATGATTTCACAGAGCTTATTTTCGAATGTACGCAATAAAATGTCTACCTTGGGTGGGGATGTGGATATAGAGTGTGAATTTGGTGTATAGTTCTCGTGACTGTTCTTCTCCTCACTCCCACATACCCCCTGATACCCAGACCAACATCCACATGCACTCCATACACTCACACCCGTCCAAACACACCCCAATGGTCACATCTAATTGTTCTCATATTGTTGAGTTTAATGGCAATTATACACAGCTAGTTGCTCTTGTAACAACGACGCTTTCCAAGTCAATCCTACTCGGTCGTACACCAACCAACTACGGCGGATAACGGCAGTAGTTTGCGTGAGCCGTATACGGCCATCGTAAACAATGACCGTAAAAAGCTGCCGTTAACGACGAACGTACCAATACGGCAGCTCTTTACGCTCATCGAATAATATCGCAAGGCATTGTATGCGTCAACTGTGAATCACTTAGAAAAGGATCGTCGCTTTCTATCATAATTGTTCTTTTAACCAGCAGCCAATCTTGACGAACTGCTCTTATCGAATATACGCAATCTGTGCTCGTCATCAGTTTTACATATCGCTAGGTAACAATCGTTGCGCTTCAGCAAAGTCAAATAGCTTGTGATGCGTTGATGGGTGTGCCTGGAGATGTACGGTATTGGAGGGTGTAGTAGTTGATGTGAATGATTTGGCGTGTGGATCTGCTCTTCATCTGTAACTATCCCCACATCCATACCCACAGCATATGACAAGATAAGGTGTGGACGTGTGGGTCTTCTATTCATTGGTGCCCACACTCATACCCTCAGTCTTTAATATTTGCCGGGTTCAGATCCACAGAAATGTGAACCTGCAGCTCTCTACTTCTGATAAAAACTGTCATACATGCACATGTATTAGTTTATTATATCACTATTCTGTACTATATTGGAACTTTCGACATTTTTTATTTGTGTCGACGTTTGACTACTTCGTCATTCAAACTTATGGAGACACTCTATACATAATCGTCTAGGGAAGTATATGAGAACTGATTAATGTTTTATCTTTTCAGCATCAAATCTCTCAGAAATATAATATACAATTGTTATCATTATTTGATGAGGTTCGATAAAATGTCAACCATGAATATCCTCGCTCTCATATTATTGTTCGTTATGAAAAACTCAGATATTACGGATTTGCGAAGTTTACAATTGAGACTCTCGTTATCTTTAGTAATGCGAATAAAGATGCGACAGAAATTAATAATAACAAAGAGACTTACAGTAATTAATAAGTGAAATAAGGCTTCTAGCTTGTGTACGCCTGATTTACTCGTAGAATAAATTCAAATCTGTTTTTTTCTTGGAAATTTTTCCTTTGATTTTGTTTTTTTTTAAACGTAGATCCGATCGGCACTAAAGTATCGCCAACTCTCCATGTCACATTTCATATAAAACAAAAAGAAAAAATGTCTCATAATAACCTTTCGTTTTTTTCCTTGTTTGGAGTCAATATATTCCTGTACAACTCGACAAATGTTATGAAATCATGTAAACGTATTGCACAAGAAAAGTTTTAGCCGATATTTCAATCAATCTTGTCATTTATATGTTATTATTACATTGTTTGATAAAACGAATGGAAGATAAGAATGTGTTTGATTGAATTATCATGCAACTCCATTTTTCTTTCATTGTAAACCTTTTCTAGCTTTGCAGTTTTTCATAAATAATATTCCAAAATATCGTGATTTGATCTGATTCATCTTTTACTGGAAAAACAACGAGTACGACATCAGATATATTTTACTGTAAACAATCATCAAATGATCAAAATAATTACATATATCTTATTTTTACATTATTTCTATATGCTTGAGTCATATCAACAATAAAAAGATATTCATAATTCGGGTGAGAAAAATTTTAAACAGAATCGAAAAAACAAAAATATTTGTTTTAATTGCAAACAGTTTTCGATGAACTTTCTACAGAGTCGAAAATGATTAATTCAAGTCTTTGTCAGGCTTCAATCTGATTTAGTCTTTACCCAAAGATGAAAATCTATACAAAGATTGGACTTCGATTACTTGTTCTGACGTACTCTTCAATGATAACAATAATGCAAACAACGAACGACTACTTGCTCCTTCAACAAAATAGTTTCACAGTAGTGCCACTGCAATTTCTTATATAATTCAATATTTTAAAGTTTCACAATAATTAATCAAACGAAATGAGTGGGTGATAAGAAAAAGTGCAGAAGAGAGATAAATAGAGTCATTGTTTGCTTTTTTTGTCTCTCATTTGAATGAACGTCCACTTTCTTCATTAATTGATTGCTATTATCATCAAGACTATATAAGTCATTGATTCGATTCATTCTTATTCATTTCAAATTGAAGTATATACATGAACAATATGTTTTCGAATAATAATGCAACAACAACTCAATTGATTGTCAATGATTATTTCACTTGGCGTTTAAAAAATAAATCATCATCAACAACAACTAATCGATTATTTATTCTTGTTCGTCGAATTGGTTCTGAAAGTGAACGAATGTTTTCTCAACAGCCCGTGATTGATTTTCGATGTATTCCATCATTTCGATTGAACAAATTCAAAAACATGCATTACGTATTCGCCAATGTATTATTTAATAATAGACAAATAACATGGTCTCGAATAATTACATTCATTTCATTCTCAGCATTAATAGCTGAACATCTTATTAGAGAACGAAAACAAGACAATATGGATTTAATTATTGCATCTGTTGTTGAGTGGACAACAGATTTTATTGACATAAATCTTCACACGTGGCTTGAAAGTCAAAACTATTGGGTAAGTTAATCTAATGAAAAAAAAAATTTATCTTTTTGTTTTGTTTCAAAAGGCTGGTTTTTTGAAAATTATTGATAAAACCGCAGAACAACGAAATTACATTAGTCGATATGTCAGTATTATTGAAATAATAGGTAATTAGATTTAAAAGAATTGTGTATCTTAAACAAAATATAGTCTTGTTATTTTAGGTATTGTTACACTTGGTATATTGTATATGAGACAATGATGAACTTTATTGCCATTGTGATTGGATTTTTTTTTTGTAATAATTATATATTGTACTTATCTGTTTGTTAAATAAATACATGTATAAAACTTAAATTTTGTTTTTGTTCTTGTATATAAACTAAGTATGATGATCATGAATAGTTGATATTATTTCATAGAAATACAAGACAGAATGATAATTGAACTAAACAGTATAACTTGCTATTGAATGAAGAGACAACTGATTGCAGTTCTAAAATGTTTTTAAAATCCGAGAAGTGTTCAATATCACATAATAACTGTAAAGTATGTTCTCTTTTAAAAAATGAAATTTATTACAGAGAAGATTCCGTAGTGTTAGTAGGACGGAAGAAAAATCTTTTCTAATGGAATTCTTAGTATTTCTAACTGACAATGAAAGAATAATTCGTGAAAGTTCTTTATGATGTCAAGAAGGCTACTCTTCATCCTACTTTTTATCGATAATATTCAGGCAATGTCTAGTGATAAATATTATGTCCTAAGATGCCTTAATTAAGATAAAACCTGGTTTGTGCGAACTTTTTCAACATTGAGATGAACACGTAATAAATTTGTTAATTGATTTCTTTTCCAAAACAGTATCATTGTTTTCTATTTTAGAAATATGGTCTTAAGCAAAAAAAACATTTTCTACTGCTTCTTAATTTGTGCTATCTTAAACAGCAGTGTCACATATCCAAGATTTTGGAGATGCCACCACGTCTCCCGCGGGAGATGCCGCATCTCGCGCGAGAGATGCAGGCGTGGGTGTGGGGGATGCGCATCTCTACAGGAGATCTTACATCTCCAGTGGTGAATGACCACATCTCTGGAGTGTGGGTGTCGCGTCTCCCGCTGGAGACGCGGCATCTCCCACGGGAGATGTGGTGGCATCTCCAAAATCTTGGATATGTGACACTACTCGAATTTTCCGAACAATACAATAAATGAAGTATATTGAAATGTAGATGTAAAACTTTCACGATTTTGTGTTCATTCAATGTAGTTGTACTGCTTAAGAATAGCAGCAAAAGTTACCTTTTGAATTTTGTCATAAAACTTTCCATAATAATATGTCTATAATAGAGTACCATGAGATTCGACATTCTTTGATCTAAATAACAATAAATCACAAATCTAATAGTATTGAAATAGAACTCGTGAAAAGGCTTTATAAAAACCTTCATGAGTCAGTATTCTTGATATTCACAAAGAGCATCACACGATAGAATTGAAAAGTACCTTGAAAATATAATAATTTCGATAATAATAAGAAAGAAGCACAAATTCTTTTTAAATATTTTCTCAACTGATTTCATTGAACGTTATTAATTCAGTTCTAATTCAAAAGTGATTAATGATATACACAAAAACTTTTCTTATGAAATTAATTGTATCTATATTTCTTCTGCTTATTTTGTAATTAACACAATAATTGTAAGAAATTTTATTTAAATACAAAAATTATTTCCAAATTGAATTCTTTCTTCAGCTATTTTATTTTAAAAACTATTTCTTTTTGTATGAATACTTCATGAGTATCAAACAACAAAAAATTTATAGCTGATCAAGTTAAATAAGATATATATATTTATTTATTTATATCACAATTGAATATCACTATCGAATTGCGAAAATACAATGACAAAAACCAAGCAAACATAGCACACCTAGTTTTATAATACATCTATGTATTTTAAAACAGGTAAAAATCACATACACTTATATTGCAACTATTTTTCTGTCTATACATTGTTTCTAATAATCTGCTTTATTATGGAGCAATTATATTAGATGCGCCGATAGAAACAAATAACCATTAAAATTGCCAACGTTCCACTGAGAACAATGCCAATGGTTGATAAACATGAATGAGGTACAGAATTGCGTAAGATAACCAACTAGAAGAAAAAAAAATTATGTGAAATAACTAAATAAACATGATTACAAAAAATAATTTACCGAACTGCTCTTGCGAAAAATCTATGGTGCAATAGTTCCTCTTACAAAACGTACAGTCCATTCAACAACATTTAAAAGTAATGATGGTTCATCTTTTAATAACTATGATTTAAAAATAAGCAAATTAATTTTTAATTCGTTTTAGGATTGAAAAGTAAGTATTTACTTTTGAGATAAGCTTATATGTAAAATAAAGTGCTACAATTCGTCCACAATTATAAATATCATTACAAAAACGTTCTTTAGCAACGTCAACAAATGTTTCATATGGATTATTAATAGATACTTGATCGACCATACTAGAATAAAAATTTTTCTTCATAATTAAATTCGTATTTTTTAATTTTGTAGAAAAAAAAAATTTAGCTGAAAAGGAAAAATCAAGTTGACAAGGTAAATAGCAAACAATGTGTCAATTTCTATCTTACCATCTAATTTTCTTATTTTGAAAATAGGATTTTTCTATTTTAATATTAATTAAAACTTTTCAATTTATTTTTTATATTATATACCCTTTTATTCGTTCATCAGAATCGAGTTGATCACGATTGAATTGTAAGCGATGACATGCTTGTCGAAATCGTCGATATTGTATAACTAAGTTAAATAAATATATAAGTGTTAAGATATTATTCAACAAAGACATTCTCACATTTATCAAGATTAGCATCTATAATTTGGGTGGGTGTGGGTATGGGTGTGGATGTTTCTTTTCTCTATGCACACCCACACCCAGATCTCGTATTGTTATGTTTTTTAATATATCATCATCAAAACAACAGTTAACGTTATAGTATTATCATCCGATAGAACGATTTGATAGTTCGAATTTAAAAAAGAAATAATCAGTTTTCTTTTTTTTGTTGTCTTTTAAAGCTCAATGGATATTTATTTATTTTTAACTAAAAAACAAATGCTTTTTTATGTTTATATAGAACATTAGCATACTGGATTTGGAATTTAATGGCTGAAGATGACCAACAAGATACATAATGACAAGAACAAACTGTTTGATCACCAGTACCACACCGTTGTGATTATCGTTTACGTATTGTTTCGAATTCTATCTCACAAGAAAAAAGAAGATCAAATTGAAACTTGTTATTTGTTTTAGCTTCGCTTGGTTTTGAAGATGGTGAAGATATGTAATAGCAGTCAGTACATTTGGAATTGATGTTAATTTTAGATTTAGAATCAAAATATAGGTAAACATATACAATGATTCATTTCTTATTATTCGTGTCTTTTTTTTAAAGGGAGCATTGCAACCCGTCAAGATTTTTTTTCTGGCTTTCGTAACGAATTGACAGTACGAAAGCCCGTAACAGAGCTTTCGTAACAAAAAATCAGGGGTTTCATAACAAATTTTACAGGGTTATCGTAACGGGTGTTTTGACATGTACCATTACAGAGCTTTCATAACGAAAAGCATGTAATTTCTGCAAACTAAGTCCAGCTATCACCCTCATCCTCATTACGAAATCCCTGTTGCTTCGTTGCGAAAGCTCTGCAACTCTTACGAAATCCCGGTATTAATCGTTATGATTGCCCTGGAAATTTCGTTACGACATCCTTGTATTTTTGGTGTTACGAAAGGTCTGATTTTTGCTGTTTGTTCAATTCTTCACGTGACGAGTTGCAACCTTCTCTTTTTAAGCATTATAGAGCATCTTAACTAATGAACAAACAAGTCAAGAACTTATACATTTAAATAAATGACTACAGCTACGAATTTAATACAGAAATGTAATTGATCGGTCTTTATCGGTTGGAAAATATTTTATACATTTGTCATTTTTCTCTGATAAAACTTGTTGAGAACAATTTTGCTTTCTCGTATCAAAATAATCAAACAGTATTATTTTAAGAACTGGGTTAGGTTCATTTTCTGCTGTTCATCTACACTGTTTCATTTTTTTTTTGAAAAACACAATCAAAACTGTCTTTCTTGAGCTAAACTTATATCGCACATATATATGATTTGGTAAAGGTCAAATTTAAGTTTGGATAGTCGTTCGAAGAGAAATGGATGGTACCTATTTTTGTTGTCAGCCTCATAACCGTAGCAATAAAGAGTATTCTGTGTCATTCGACTCTTCAATATCTAATGCAATGTCTCACGAGGAAATCGCCTGAGGTGTTCAACTCCGTTTTCATTTATTCCTACCTCATGCGATAGAGCATATTGAGATTTTAAAAAAGCCTATGAGAATTTGGGCTTATGGCTCTTTCTTCAAAAGTTACAGCCGTTTTACTGAATTTTCGACCCGTTCCTAGCTATTTGCCGGAGAAACTAAATTATTGAATTTCGTCCTGAAATTTTGCCTATATATAGGTCAAATGATCTTTAGAATATCGTGAAAGTTTCAGTCCAATACCATGTTTCTTTCTCAAGTGAACTCAGTTTTGGAATCTACCTCTGGCAAACAACTATTTTTTTTGACAAATGAATATCTTGAAAAAGGAACATTGTTTTGGGCTGAAACTTTCACGATATTCTAAAAATCATTTAACCTATATATAGGCAAAATTTCAGGTCGAAATTCAACAATAATTTAGTTTCTCCGTTAAATAGCTAGGAACAGGTCAAAAATTCAGTAAAACAGCTGTAACTTTTGAAGAAAGAGCCATAAGCCCAAATTCTCATAGGCTTTTTTTTAATCTCAATATGCTCTATTGCATGAGGTAGGAATGAATCAAAACGGATTTGGACACCTCGGGCGGTTTCCTTGTCAGCACAAAATCATGACCATTTATAGATTGTGGTTACATTGCTCATTGTTCATTTATTTATTTAGTTTTTTTTATCTGTTTCGGTAAGCTCTGATTTGCACTTTTTAATTGGTTATTATTAAAACGTTTACGAAGTCTTCTGTTCCTGATTCATATTTATACTGTAGTAATATGATTGGACTTAATATGTTCTCTTCAACTAGTTCATCAAATTCACTCAAAAGATTTTTACTCAAAAAATAGAGTTCTTTTCTAAATGTTAATATCTTCTTTTTTGTCTCTATCCAACAGTTATATACTGCATTAAGCCAATAGATTTTTCGTTTAATCATGTTATTTTGATACCTGTAACTTCCTTGTCTTCTTATAAAGATAGTTTTCTACTTTCATTCAATTATTATCCTAATATTAGTATGTACCAAAAAAAAGTATACAGGCCTTCACAGGCAGATCAGGCCGACGAAAAGTCGACCTGTTTGGATCTCTGTTGGGCATGCTTCGGTTCATCGCTAAAAGTCGTAACGAGAAATTCCAAATAACATTTATTGAATACAGACTCGTTCTCGATAAGATCGATTATTTTAATCTAATAAAAGAATTTCCATATCGTTTCTTATGAAAGTATATTAAGACTAGTATGATTAGATTGAAAACTTCCCATAGTCAGCAGTGAATAAATAATTTTTTTATCATAAAAGTTCATCAATTTCTCCGTTGGTTTGAAAAATTAATCTCGTTTTCGTCTTTGATCGAAGAAAAATATCGAATGTTGAATAGAATGAACTGACGCATCTCACTCACTCTGCTCAGAATAGCTTCGAAAATGAGAAATTCTATTTTTTATGAGAACCAAAACATTTTTGAGAAGTTCAGTTTATCCCAGCTCTCTCATAGTTACGCCACTACTATATGTGCGAGACTAAGTTTTTTTGTCGTCCTCGTCGTAATTATTTCGTTTTTCGCAATAACAGTTACAATCTTGATTTCGACCTAGACAAAATTATTTCAAAATATGAACATATGAATTCCAAAAAAGGTTTCAAAATTGTGATTCTTCAATTTATTGAGTCAACGAATGTCTCACTGTATTTAGTCTTTTTTCTTCACTCATGTTACGATTGACATAATACATAAAACAATCTGTTCAGATACAATAGAACATTTAAGTACAACTTTGGTCTCAGTTTCGATACCAAGTACACTTTCAAGTTTGGTTTCATTCCCGGTCTTTTTAACCGAGATTATCATCGATCTCATACATTTCTAGATCCAAACAAACCAACTACGGTCTATACTTCTTATATTTTCACGTGATATTTATTTTTTCCAATTCAACTAAATCAATGGTATTCTTTTATCAAACGATACATTAGACAATTTTTAAGTAGACTTCTAATGTCTGATTGATATACTATATCTTATTCTAAACATAATATTATGTGTTATGAAAAACAAGCTACATGATAAACGTTCCGATAAAAGAAAATGACCGGACGAACGGACCACTCATAAATAATAAAAAAAAAATGTTAGACAGAATAGAAAATGCCATCAGCCATTCATCGTAGTCGAATATCATGGCAAGAATGTTTTTCTTTTTTCATTGTTCTTACAGACAGAAATGAGCAAAGTGTAGAGATATATAAAATGAAATGAATAAACAGTATGCCAGTGTTAAAATGAATAATTCGAATATCAATAAACTAAATATACTGGATTTACCCGATGAAATATTACTAATCATTTTCAATAAACTGAAAACGGTTGATGCTATCTATTCACTTGTGGACGTTAATGATCGATTTAATCGATTAGTATTTAATTCACTTCATATTCGCAAACTTGATACGACCAACATGGTCATAAAATCATATTATGATCGTAGATTTTCAATAGACAATAATATTCTTTCGAAAATATGTGAAAAAATCTTACCTCGAATTCATCATCAATTAAATGAACTTATAGTTGAACAAAATTCAATGAAATATATTCTTCTTACTGGTAATTATCCTCAACTTGACTCATTATCACTTGTTAATTTTCAAAAAGAAATACTTCTTCAATATTTAACAGGTAGATTATTTGTATTAAATAATAAAATGAAACACAAAATTCATTGTCTTTATTTTTTAAATTCTCAGGTAATTCAATTCTTCATCATCTTTTCACTCAACAAATTCAATATCTTAATATTGATGTTTCATATGATCCAAAATCAAAAGGATCTAAAATTCTATCAAGTATATTTGCATTGTTTTTATCTATATGTAAACAACTAATCAATTTGAATTTTTGTCAATTGTTTTATGATCGGAAGACTCCAATTTGTATTTATAAGTTCCCATTAACAAGTTGTATATCTTCGACTTTAATTAAATTAAAAGTTAATGTTGCAACTTTTGATGATTGTCTTTATCTTCTTGATGGACGTCTCAAACATTTATCAACATTGATTATTGATGTGAAAGAAATATTTTTGAGTTTCTCAGATAAAAATAAGGTATAATATAATTTCAACAAATCTTGTATTTTTTTGAGAAGAGAAACAACTTCTTAATTCTATTTTCATTATAGAAAAAACTTCCCGATTTGAAATGCTTCTCATTGACTTCAATGAAGGACACACGTCATTATGACGATCAAATTATTCCATTACTTCGTCGAATGATAAATCTTAAAGAATTGACATTATTCTTATTAGTATTAAAAAATGACTCAATTTATATTGATGGTATTCAATTACATGATCAAATTCTTATTTATATGCCACAATTGAACAAATTTACATTCAGTATAAACACAGTTATTGTTAATGAAGACATCAAAATTGATCGTCCATCAAACGAAGATATTCAACATAGCTTCATTGGGAAAGGATATGGACAAGTTGGTTCATATGTCCATTATAGACAAGAATGCAATGTAGGCACATCGCATGTCTATTCACTTCCATATCAATTTGAATATTTTTTTCATCTTAACAACTCTTTTCAAGGTGATATATTTGATACAGTTCAATGCTTAGCAATGACTGATGGACGTCCTTTTGAACATAATTTATTCAAACTTATCTCTCAATGTTTTCCTCTTTTGAAAGAATTACGTGTTGTTAATTATCAACCACAAAAAAATAAGCAACATTCATCTATATTGATTATATTTCCTCGTCTTATTCTTCTCAATCTGGTTAAAGCACATGTAGATTATGCTGAACAACTTCTCTATGACAAAAATACTCATCTGCCTGCTTTGTTAGATCTATGCATTGGATACAAATCACTCGCAATGATAACAAACAATTTTACCAATGATGCAATATGGCGCAATTGTGCTAAAATAGAAAAACTTCATGCAAATTCGTTTTTATGATCAAAAATTTTCATCAATATTTTGCTTTATTATAAATATTAGTTTTGTTAGAAATTTTTTCAATAAAAGAAAGTAGTTTGTTAAAATGAAATATACAAAAATCAACTAAAATGAAACCACAATATAATATATGATTATTTTTTTTTCATATATATATTAAGTAGTATTTCAACAAAATAGTTGTACTATTTATATACACATTTAGCTTCACTTTCAAAATTAATATAAACACGAATAATACCATTTTTACTAACAGTAGCACTTTTGAATTTCAATTCGAACCTAATTAATATGATGTAATCTCACATGACAAATAAACTAACTTATTGTAAAAATAATGTTTATTTGTGCTAAATAATCTTCGCTTGCACATGAAATTCCTACATATATGTTTTCCAAGTGAATGAATCCATTTGGATCCTGTTAAATCCGATCAGCTATCAGCATTCGATGGAAATTTTCGGATGGTCAAATTCATTGATCAACCCGATGCTCGGATTCTAACATACATATCGTAAAATTTAATATTTGAATATGATAGATACAATGACGTTAGGATTTCGAAAGAGTTATGATGTATTTTTAAATCTAACAGATATCGAATAAGATCCAACATTCAATATTTTGGGGTATCAGCTCATTCATATAGTCAATTGTAAAAATATAAGTGAAGATTAAATCATATAGAAAATACTCGATTAAATGAGTTCAACAATTATACTAGAAATTTTCATCACGTTTTTCTATCCGTGTTCAGCTAATTACTTTTAGATTTCGACATTAGAATGCGATCAGAATCGACATTAAGATTGAATCAGTTTCCAATACTAGAATTTGATCAGATGCTAACACGAGAGATCAGAGTGTGATTCTCTCATTCGGTTTCCGACAATATTTCTGCAAGAGTCTATCATATTTTACAGGATTCTGATAAAATTCGATCGGAATTCGATCTGCCTTTTTACATTATTCCATTGTTGCAGTCGATTCTCTTCAGGTCACAAGATATTTTTCTCAAATTCTCCAGGAGCAACGCGAAGAAGTCAAAGAAGGGGGCAGTACTTTCGAAAATAGAAGAAAGATGTCTTAGGTCAAAGTCTTCCTGTCAGATTCCAAGAATTCCAATAGGATTCTGCCGAAATTCTTGATATCGGAGTCTCAGTGATTGTCAGAATTCGATATCAAAGATTTCGACAAAATCCGATGATTTTCCAATAGGATTTGACAGTCGATTCTGTCGTCCTGTGGTGGTCCAATAGAAGCATGTCATGAAACAATCGAAAGCAAATCGACATCATTTAGATTTTTTTTTCTTTAACGAGAAACATGCAAGAAAGTTGGGTCAAAATTTTACACATATTTATAGATGAACTCGAAACCATTTGCTGAATAACAAATATTAGTGTTAGCTCCTAAAAACTGTTTTGATGATGTATCAATTTTTATTAGCATAAACGCTTGTCGGTATTTTTCGCCACCGAAGGCAGTCATGCTCACGCCAACTATTAAACAATAGAGCTACTATCGGATTATGATACAAGTTCTCGAGCTCGTATTAAGTTATTAAAAAATAAAAATAAATCCATTTTACCATCGGAAGCGACAGAGATTATAACTGCATTTGGAGATTTAGTCATCACAGAAGTTATAGAATTAGTTCTGCCATTGTGATAATATTTTGAAAATATTTGCAAACTTATCTATTATCAACAAGGATAATAAAATTCACATGATGAGAAACTGCAGCAAGACGTAGATGAAATTTTTGTTCAAAATTGAAAAAAGTTTAGTTTTTCCCAAAATCGAAGAAAATTTAAGAGTAGTTTCATCCAATATTGCAGAAAATTTTTGGTGAATTTTCCAAAAACTGTAAATTGAAGAGCATTTACTGACAAATTTGGAGAAAATTTTCTTCAAAAACTCGAAGAAAGCGATGATCAAATTTCTTAAAAACAGAAGTATCCTCTCCCCACATCCCCCTGCTCATGCTGCTCCTGAAATTCTCTCATGAATTTGCTCGCCTATTGAAAAAATACGATTAAAACATGATTTGATAGTCATATCTAGATTATTACGAATATAAAGAAGATTAAGTATTAAATGATCAAATTGTTCATTAATATCCACAAGTGAATAGAGAACATTGACCATATTCAGTTTTTAAAAATAAGGAGTAAAATTTCATTGAACAATTGAAATGTATTGAGATGGTTGTTGTTTGAAGTATTCATGTCTAACATACATATTGTTTATTTGCATCACTCTCTTTATGTCTTCATCTTCTGATAGCGGTCTGTAAGAATAATAAAAGATAGATATTGATGCCTTAATACTCGTCTACGATGAATATCTGATGGATAATAGAAGATTTCTTTTTGTCTAAGATTTTTTGTTATTCATTACTGTTTCATTCGTTATTAGAGGTGTCGTATTATACTTAACTGAAAAAGTAAGTGTAATATGACATCCTTATTCGTCATATCATTTTTGTATCATCACAATGTTTATTATGTAGTGTAGTCTTTGTAACACATAAACTATGTTTAGTATAAGATATAGTATATCAATTAGACATTAGAAATCTATTCAGAAATAGTTAAAGCTAGCATTCACTAAAAGACTACTATTAATTTTATTTAGTTAAATTAAAAAACAAAAAAATAAATAAATATTCTAAAAATGTAAGAAGCAGAGATCGTAGCTGGTTGTGTCGCATTTATTAATGTGTGAAACCAAGATCGAAAGTGTTTTAAAAGTAAGATGAAAATTTGTACTGAAGTTAAATGTTCTATTGCGTCCGAACGAATTATTTTATATATGACGCTAATCTTAGTCTAACTCAAGAGAGAAGATCAAATTTTGCGACATCCGTTGTCTCAATTAGTTAAACAATTAGATTCTTGAAAATTTTTTTAGGATTTATGCACATATATCGAAGTAATTTTGTCTACGCTTGAGTGAAAATGATGACTGAACTGTGACTAAGAGAAAAGGAATTATTGTGACTAAGACAAAAAAAACGTGATCTCGTATATCTCGAGTGAAATCACTTAGAAATCATTGAATCCCACATAGACTGAGATCAGGAAATAGTGTTCAGTCAATTCTTGATTTTATCACATTGCCTTGAGACAACTTGTGCAAGAAAAGTCGATTTTGCCGATGTTTTCAATATAGAGAATAAATTACCTTTATATCTATAGCTTTCTTCTATTAGGTTACATATGTAAAACTTGTTCTTGGAGCACTGAGAAAAAGATTTTTTCATTTTTCGAGTCAGTTTAGATCTAGTAAGAAAGAATTTTGGATAAGATCGTGGGAAAAACGACATGTAATGGCCTTTGAAAAGAAGATAATTTACAGCTTACGCTTATTTTAAAATTCTTCTAAATTTTAAATTAAAGAAAAAGGAAAGTAAAAATAAATGTTTCAATATGTAATAAAAATTCGTTAAAATCTTTTGATGATAATTCAAGAAAGAAAAGAATATAAAACTACAAATGATGTTATTATTTCATATGAGTTTTTTTTATTCATCAGTTGACTAGCATTAAAAAAAATAATAAATGTCAACAACGAATGACATTTATCGTTTGATGATGTAGTTGTCCTAAATATATAATCAACATAATATTTCACCATTAAAATAATCAGGTATATATTTAACTGAATTCAATTAAATAAAAAAAATACCAAAAACTAAATAAAAATGGTAGAAACATAGTTTTAATGCAAGATTATTTGAATAACTCAAATAAAAATATCGTTAGTATTTGTTAGTTAATAAGGAATTTTGAGGATACATATTTCTTAAACATATCAGTTATTTTTCGGATAACGCGTACTATATTTTATATCTCTTTGAAATGTTTCAATTTATTGATTAAAGTAGTCGGATGATGTTGTTATCGTATCTATCAGTAACAAAGTCTTTTTAATATTAATTCGTCTAATCTCTGGCCATGGTAAAAAAAGGTTCAGATTCAATCGTCTAATGGCAGAGTAATAAAATTCTATGTAGGCAGGGACGACGCGACCGAGGGGGGAATAGCGGGGTTACCCCCTCCTGCTTCGGAAAATTTTGATTGGAGCTTTCTCCGAATTTGAAAATTTTGGTAGCGCCAATTTTCTCTAAATGTGCGGAATCATTAGATGATTTATCCGATTTTGGAGGAATAAAGTAGACAATTTATCCTATATTTGGCAAAAATCTAAGTTTGAAGAAATTTATTCTACTATTTTTTTCGATTCTTGAGATGTTTTGAACTACATCAATAATCTAAGTTCGTGTTTAAGCGAGAAATTAGTATTATAACTAGATGCATCTGTCATCAATAGCAATATGTGATACGTGGATGTTAACGATAACTGAACGAAGAATAAAATTTTGAAAAAAAAGAAAACATCAGATTTTTTGTTGGAATCCTCGGTATAATATTGCGTGAAGTGCGGTCAGAGTAGTCCAAGGAATGCTGGAAAGTCTGCTTCGAAAAGAAAGCGATGACAACCAAAAAAGTTTAGAGTCTTTCTCCGAATTTAAGCAGAGTGAGAACGTTCTTTTTTTGCTCTTCAATTTTGACTTTTTGGGATTGAAGGCTTCGATTTTCGAGATACCCCCTCCTGCTCTGACCTCTTCGCGCCGTTCCTGAGTAAAAATATCTCATATCGCAGTGCAATCAAAATGAACAACATCTAGAAAAAATCAACGAATACAATGTATGTTAAACCAGAATTTGATAGTTCTGAATACATTTTCGTTGAAACAATAATTGAAAAAAGAATGAAAACAATTAATCCTGAAAAATCTAATTTATAACAATCAGAAGCATCAAAACAAAGGAAACTCATTAAATTAGATAAAATAAAATTTCCTAAAGAATAAATTTTCTTTTCTTTTATTTAACTTTTAATTTTCTCATTCGGATGAATCTAGTCGTGATATATCTGCTTCAATGTTTTATCAAATATCAAAGAAGCAAATACTATCGAAGATTTATTAAAAATTTCTTGACAGATATGTTGTATCAACAAAATTTGCATTAATTTTACAAAAAAATATGCCATTTATCATCAATGGATAATAGTGATACTATTCAACGTTTATGCACAATCAGATGCTGCTTGCAATCGTATAGAATGACTTTAAATTAGTTTTGTAAGTTATTAGAAGAAAATCTTTTTGAAAAAAATAAGTTTTTGTTTTTCTTATTTATAGTTAGGCAAATTTGATGATAATAAAGTATTGACAGCTGTTACATTTGGCATAAAATATTATTTAGAAGATAATCAATTTACTGATACATTTTCTCTTTCACTTGCTAATCGTTTAAGATGTACTAATGTTCATTAAGTGTATATTTAGCTTTTTAAAAATCAATTTTTATTTTAGAAATATTTTTTTCTTTTAGATTGTTTGAATTACAACATTTCCAGCTAAAAATCAATATCCGCAAATTAGTGTTGTTACGTCAAGTATGATATTTATGAATGTGATTTCTTTTTTATTATTCATCAATCAATATTTATAGTTTTATATTTAGATTGTTAATGGTCGTAGATAAGATAACTGGGTACAACACAAGATTTAAATACTTTTTTAACGAATGACGAAAGTAATGGTACTAATGGAAAAACAACATTTGATAAAGTACGCATTGATGAAAATCGTTTCAAGTAAGTTAAATCATTATTAGACAAAAAATAGAATTATTAATCTTTATTTATATAATTAGAATTTCACGTAAATATCTTGATTATCAAAAATTAAAACAATTTATTAAACCTTTATAGACCAAATATTTTTATTTGATTTTTTTTCATTAAATTAAACAAATACATAACTTCATTTACACACAAAAAGATACAAAAAAAAGAAAGGGTTTATAACATAGGAAATCGCAAAAAAAGCATAATCTTTGTCTTCATTATTATCATCAGTTGTTGTATTATGTGCTTTTGTTGTATGTGTGTCATAGTTCATGAAGAAGGTGTGACAATACTAAGGCATCTGCTACGTAACGGAAGAGAGGCATTGTTAAGATATTTATCACAGCCTGTGATGGCAAGGAGTCGTTGATAAGTGTATATCATGGTCTGTGATAGAAGGAGGGGGTGTTGCTAAGGTCTGTGACGGAGGGAAGACTTTGCTAAGATGACTGTCACGATCTCTGGTCGAAGATCGGGACGGACGTTACTAATGGTATCTGTCACGGTCTGGGGGTAAGTCCAAATTTCTATCCTTATATACTTCAACACTCCTTTTAGATCGTGTTTTGCAAAGATACATGACATAAAATGCTTAATCATCTGTGCGTAAATGACGTATTATATTGAAAATATACATGAACGTGACAATAACGTTTTCTTTAGTACTCAAGTATATCTGAAGTTTCAATCGTTGAAAATTATTTTAAGAACTGACCAAATCTCTCAGTACAATTGACATGTTAAAAGAATTTTCTTTTATAAAAAACAAAAGCTTGATACCATTGATTATTAATCATAATTTCAAATTGAAAATGTTCTTTCTTCTTGTTTATATAAATATGATAATTACATATACATAGACAACAACAAAAAGATTTGTCTTTTTCTTGCAAAATATGCATAGATACATACGAGAATCTTATCCATCACTTTTCTATGCGAGTCATTTTTTTTCTCTCGAACACACATTTATATAGAACAAAATAGTTGAATAGAAGAAAAAGAAATGAGACTAACGTTCTTGTCAATTGATGAAAATTCAATAAATCGGATTAAGATGAACAAAAAAAAAACTTTTATTAAGATGAACATAAGAATCGATATATTGAAAAGAAAATATTTTATAAACATGAACACAAGGAATCAATATATCGAAAAGAAAATATTGTAAAACATGAACAGACGAATCAATATATCGAAAATACAACATTGTGTTAATATGAATAGAAGAATCAATATATCGAAAAGAAAAGTTATTCATGAGATTGAAGCCATTTAATCGCTTGATTTATATCTCCCACTGATGCTATAAGAGCTGAAAAGAAAAGAAAAAGATTAATTTAAAAAAAAATTAATCAATTACCTTGTAAATTTGCTTCACGATTAGTAAAACCCATTGATACAAGTTGTTCTAATTGAACAGCATATTGTTGATCTGGTGGTGTATTCTATACCATAAAAATCAGAAAAAAAACAAAAAAAAACAAATCTAAATAAATATACCATATTTTGATTTGATATCATATTCGACATTTGACCAAATACACCTGCATGATTATTTGGATCATGTAATAATGATGTATTACCAATAGCTATTGAATCAAATGGTGTAGGTTGAGTAGTTGATGATGAAGAAGGTTCATTATTAGCTGGTAAAGATAAACCAGTTGGACCAAAACGAAGATTAGATAATAAATCATCGCTAAAATAAGTAAAAAAATTATTATTGTTTTTTTTATTCATAAACTAACATTTGAAATAGATTCGGTGCTGCTGCATGTAATTGTCGAAGTCCTATACATAAGATTATAAATTATTTTTAAATAAATCTAATTTTCTAACCTTGTTGAACTTGTGTAATAGCTTCAAGTACTTGTTGATTTTGTATTAATGCTTGTATTTCAGGAATTCTCATTTGTTCCATCATAGCTGGTAAAGCATTAATCATTTGTTCATGTAATTTAGGATTATCAGCAAACATTGGATTATTAGCAACCATTTGTCTTGATATATCAGAATAAGTTGCACGTGAATCCATTAATGGTTGTATATATAATGCATTAAAAACACATTCAAGTAAACAAGAAATCCGAACTAATTGTAACCTATAGTTTTGCATCATTGAAGATATTAAACCAGGTGAACTACTACTGGTATTAATCGAAATTGTTGGAGCTGCTTGTTGTGGTTCAGTATTTGCTGAACTAGTAGGTTGTTGTGTTTGAAGAGGAGATGCAGCTACTGCATCAGCACCACGACGTGCCCAAGGATTTGGTATTAGATCTATATTTTCAGTACGTGATATTATTGTATTTTTAATGTAAAAGAAAAAAATAGAGAATAAAAAGAAGTTTTTTCAATACCTTCATTGCCAGTGAATAATTGTGCAAATGAATTATTATCAAACTGTCCTTCGGCTCCTGGATATATTGGTTTTTGTACATAATGATAAATACTTTGTAAATCATTTAAACCACATGATGACATACTCTATTGAAAAAATAACAAGTTAATAATAATAAATTCTTAAAACTTACTATAAGATTATTTAAACCACAATCATGATTACACATAAGTTCAAGTAATGTTGCTGGATTATTAAGTAATAATGAACGTAATAAACCAGGATTACGAAATAATAATGAACAGAATAAATAAGGATTATTTATTATACCTTGTACAATAAGACTATTGAATATTGTATGAACTTGACCTGGATCACTTATTATACCTTGTACAATAAGATTATTAATTATTTGATAAACTTGACCTGGTAGATCATTCATTATCTAATAAATATAAAAGAAAAATTAGTTATGTTTTTCTTTTGGTATTTATTATTTACCGCATTAATACTTACTTCATCATCTTCTTCATAATATTCTTCTTCATTCTGTCCATCATCATTACCATTATTTGAATATGATAAGTTTTCATTCGCAATTGTTTCATAACGAGTCAGGACATTTTCCAAACCAGATTTAAATTGCTTTAACGTATCTCGTAAAGCTTTAATATCTTCATCTTCGTCTTCCTTATGTCTCGTGATGCCAATTTCGTTTTCGACTAGATCAATCAATAAATAGACCTGCTTTATTAATGAACGTATTTCTTCCTAAATAATTATACTTAAATAAATCAATTTATAGATATTTATCTTACGCGTGTTTGTGCTCGTTCAATATCACGTGTTATACATTGATCAATTCGTTCACGAATTTCATTAAATAATGTATCTGTTTTAATTGGTCCTTTACTCTCTGTTGGTTTACGTTTTTCAAGATAATGTTTAAATGTTTGTGCAAGATCAGCAAGACGACATTCACCAGGACCAATTAATGCTTTACGATAAAGTCTGAAATATAAATAGGCTTTGATGAGAAAATATTCTTTATCTAATTTTTTACCGTTTAGCTTCTTTAACATCAAATTCTTCAACTTTATCTGAAAGACGAACTTTTGCATGTGCTTCAGCCAAACGAATTAATGATTCAAGTTGTCTTGGATATACTAATATTTGTTTTTTACTATTACGAACTTTTCGCATTTCAACATATCTAAATACAAATAATTCAATTTATATTAATCGATTTGTTTTTTGTTTTGATTACTTACGTCCTAACAAGAAGTTTGCTTGCTAATTCAGTTAATTGTGGACTAACAAATGTACGTGCATAAGATATATAATCTCGAAGTAAATCAGTATCCTATAAAGAAAATAAATGATATTCTTTTTTTGAGAAAGAGTAAATTTTACCATAGCTTCATGAGCATTTTCATATTGATACCATGAAGCTAAATGTTGGCCTAATCGTCTATCATATGCTTCATTTTGTGGATCAAGTAAAAGAAAAATTAAATCAAAATGTGATAATAATGTTGGTGGTAATTGAATATTTTCAATAACTGTTTTAAATTTATTCCATTGTGATTCAATTGAATTAGCTGCAGCTAATATTGATGTACGAGCATTTAATTTACATATAATACCAGCTTTAGATATTGATAATGTTTGCTGGTCCTAAATAAATTTCATATTTTTTTTTTGATTTATTTAAATAAATATATTTAATATACCATGACTTCGTAAAGAATTGATCGAACACTTTCATTCATTTTATCAAATTGATCAATACAACAAATACTATTATCAGCAAGAACTAATACACCTCTAAAATAAATAGAAATTTTCAAGTAAAGAAAAAAGAATTTATTTAGCCTTACGTTTGAAGAATAAGTTGACCAGTTTCAGGATCTTTTGTTACATATGGAGTAAGACCACCAGCACTTGTACCATTTCCATTAGTATATTGTGCACGAGGTACTAATCGAAATATGTGTTGTTGTAATTGTGATTTAGCTGTACCAGGATCACCACAAAGTAATATATTTATTTGAGATCGAAAAGTTTTTCGTCCAGTATCAATAAAATTCTTATTTGTTCCACCAAATAATTGCAATAAAATACCTTGTTTAATATCTTCATGTCCAAAAATACTTGGAGCTTAAAAAAACAATAGATTCTGTCAAAAAATTCGAGAAAAATTAAACATTATCGTACCAATAGCATTTGATAATAATTCATATATATCTCGACGTTTCGATAAATTTCGAAATTGTGCTAAGCGTTCTTTAGAAAATTTTAATGAACTTCAGTCGATAAAAAAAAAAATTTTCAATAAAAAATTCAATAAAAAATTCATTTTACCTTGATTCTTCATAATCATTTGTTGTTTGATCTTCAATTCTACCTTCAGCTGTAAACGTTTTTTCATGACGAAAATGAATAACATCAATAAATGTACGACAAACAGATCGAACATATCGTGTTTTAGGATTTATATGAACTGGTACTGCACGAAATATACCAGTTACTTGGACACTAAAATATCAAGCAATAAAATAAAGTTTTATTCAAGTTTTTTCTTCGGAAGTCATGAGAACAAGGGGAAAAGTGCAGGTTTGGAACCTCTAACATCTCAGCATCTTTTCAGCATCCGTTGGTGCTGGAACTTAGTAGTAATGTCCATAGAGTTTTGGAAAAAAAATAGGAAATGAGGTTATAATTACGAGCGAATCGTACTATTATAATCCGATTCTTTTCGATAAAAGTGAGCTCCATCTCCGGGAGGGTTGTATCCTCTCACTAGATAAAACACTGTCATTAATAAATAAATTCTATACCGATCACCAAGTTGCACTGCGTCAACTAAATCATTATATGCTACAACAGTTACAGTAACTAGTGTTTGTTCAGCAGGCATTTTCTCTAAAGAAAAAAAATTGAATATGATTAATTCATTTTCAAAAGAAGAAATAAACCTGATGTTTCTTGTAATTTAATAAATTGTTTATCAGCAAATAATGAACGATTATGAATAAGTTCAAATGAGTGTGTTTGTTTACATGATGTACATACAGTTGGTTCAGTAATTTGATCACGATTAATTTCAACTTGAACATGAAAACCACATGTATTACATGAAAAATATGCTGAGCGCATTTCAGGCATTATTGATGATGATCCAATAACCATGCCAGTAAGTGTAACTAATTTATCAACATCTAAATAAATTTCTTCATAACAAAAAAAAAGCATAAATTTGATTTAAGAATAAAACCTTCTGGATCAAGACAACGCATATTTTTAACCATATCAACATTATATGGTCGCACTTGAATTTGATGTGGAAGTGTATTATCTTCATAAATAGTAAAAAGTAATTCATTAACAGCTATATTAAATATATATATAACTTCTTGTGGATATGAAAGTAATTGATTATACATTGTTTTATCAATTTGTTTTATATGTGTACAATCAACATTAAGAAATGTACCTTTAAGTAAATGAATTTCATCTAATTTTTGTATATAAAATGGTTTAGGTGGATCAACACCTTCAAGATTTGTTTCTTCAATATTTAAATGAAATTTTTCCAAAAATGATATAAATTGACGTTTACATTCGTTGACATTTACATCTGTACCGTAAATAAGAACTTGATTATCAGCTGTATTTACATTAATATCACCTTCCTAAAATTAAATTTTTTTCTTCTTTTCTTTGTCAATTATTTCAATGAATGAATTTACTAATTCCTCTTGTTCATTAACTAAACGCAATTTTCCTACACTAGTAGGATCAGATCGAGCTCGAAATGGTGTTGACATTAATGTACAATCGCTACCACCCATATTACTTCGTACAGGTGAGGATGTAAATGCCATGCCTAAAAAGAGATTTTTTGTTTATATTAAAATAAATCTCGATTTTTGTTTGGTGTTTGACCTGGTGTAAAAGGCATTGGAAGAACAGAACTTGGTGCTGCACTAGCAACTGGTTCATCTTCTCGTAATGTTGTTAATGGATTAGGATGTTTAGCAACTAAATAAAATATTTAATAGATAAAATTAAATAATAATAATAAAAAAAAAAAGGTTTCGTCCGTGTTCGTTGCGTCGAACCAGATGTCTGTTTACCCGGTGTACGATCTTGTTTTGATGGACTATCATTAGATTTTGATGGAGTTGTCATCTAGAAGAAAATTAATGAAATAAACATACGTGAAAAAGAATTGACATGGTTTTATTGATCAATTGCACAATAACAAAAATTGCGATGATAGCCGTCTATATATTAAATAAGACCATGAATAAAGAACCGCGAATTAAATTTTAAATTCTTTGTTTTTCGTAACTATTTATTATCAATTTAAATTTTTTTTTTTGCAATTATTTCTTTATGTAATGTATATTTGAATATTAACTCATAATTAAAAAAAAAGAAAAAAAAAGATGTCGCACGTTTCCCTATGCATACGAAATTTCAGAGAAGTATTATTTTTGACAATCTGTTGTTTATAGATACCAACAACATCGTTAGAGAGGAGGATTGTGATGATTGGTCTCCCTTCAAAAAAAATTTGTGCTATCAAATTATATAATCATTGTTTTTTAAACATCAAAAAAAGAATTCTTTTAATATTGTGATTGATATGTAATAAAAACCATTTTTTTTTGTCTGAACATAGTATTGAAAATAATTAGTAAAAAAACAAAAAGATATTAGTACTTGTTTCGTACAGAGCTGCCGGCCTGCCCTGCGGCCTGGCAGGCATCAGGCCAGGCCGGATTTTGAAATTATAGCCTGGCCTGATCAGGCCGAACAATTTTTGGCCTGGCCTGCAGGCAGGCCAGGCTAAACTTGGTGACCTGGGTCATTTTATTTGTATTATTTTTTCTTGTCAATTTTATCAAGACAAATACATTCAATTCTGGCAACTAGTACTGGTATAGAATGGGAGTTTAGTATTGTAGTCGGAAGATTAAAAAAAGAAGATATATGGTGGATTCGGACATCCAACCCGACAGTATTCAGAACTTGACGGGCATCCTGACG